>CAUYRT010108384.1:0-21870 GCA_963574885.1 Lepilemur ruficaudatus
ATGTCCTTTGCCCACTTTTTGATAGAGTTGTTTGATTTTTTTCTTGATGATTTTCCTGAGTTTCATGTAGATTGTAGTTATCAGCAACCTCTGTGGAAAATAATATGGAGATACCTCAAAGAGCCACCATTTGATCCAGCAATCCCATTACTGGGCATTTACCCAAGGGAACAAAAGTCATTCTATAGAAAAGACATCTGCACTATAATGTTTATAGCAGCACAATTCACAATTGCAAAGATTTGAAAACAACCCAAGTACCCATCAATAAATGAGCGGATTAATAAATCTGGTATATGTATACCATGGGGTTCTACTCAGCCAGAAAAAGCAATGATGATCTAGCACCTCTTGTATTTTCCTGGATAGAGCTGGAACCCATTCTACTAAGTTAAGTATCACAAGAATGAAAAAACAAGCACCACATGTATTCAGCATCAAATTTTTATTAACTGACATAACTGACCAACACTTATGTGCACATATAGTAGTAACATTCATCGGGTGTTGGGCAGGTGGGAGTAGGGTGGAGGGTATGGGTATATTCACACCTAGTAGGTGTGGGGTGCACCATGTGGGGGATGGACATGCTTGAAGCTCTGACTCGGGTGGGGAAAGGGCAATATATGTAACCTAAATATTTGTATCCCCGCAATATGCTGAAATAAATAAAAATAAATTTTAAAGTCACTGCTAAAGTGAAATGAGCTTTAGGAGCATTTCTATCCTTGTTTGCATTTTAAAATCTGCAATGTTTCAGATTTACCAATAGGTGTCACCGTAAGATAAGGCAGATGAATAAGCGTCCATCAAGAAACAAAAATTTATTATGGAAAATAACCTAAGTAAAAAATCAGAAATAAAAAGGTGAATTCTGTATTTAAATCTTATTATTTTCCTACTAGATAAAACAATATTTTTCAAGGTAAACATTCAAAGCTATGAGGACATATACATTTCTTTCAGAAATTAACAGTAGTGCTAGTCAGTACTGAAATCCCCTGTACTGACAATCATTTAACTTTATACCCGGGATTATATTATTTAGAGCTCTGTATAGAATTTTAGCAATTTGGAACATGTTGAGCTTTTGAAAATGTGAGACTATCAAATGAACATGCACAGACACATGCACACACACACACTATGTCAAAGATGACCTTGGCAGCTTTGACATTCAAAGAAATGACTTACAAGCTAAGAGATACAGGCAGGAAAATGTGTTACTTAGTCATCCATTTCAGAAGGACATCTTTTCTTCCTTTATAATTTGGGACATGAGATTTTATTTCTAGAGTCAGACTTGCACGTTTATATTCTACATCTTCTTTCTTTTTCCACAAATTTATCATTCACTTGTAATCATCTTTTAATCAGTCAGCTTTGTGTATGAGTTTCATGCTATTTCACAGAAATATGTAATCAATAAGATGGAATGGGCTACATACTTTTGAAATTTGTTTCTTACCCACATTCTTAGCAATAATGCCATTTAATTCAAAAGAATATGAACAAAACATACTTCATGCTGTGGATGCATGCAGCCAGCTATCAGGATTGAAAAATATATATATATATTCATGAGGAATACTACTGGAAAAGTATCCTTAGTTTAAAAACCACTTTGTAAGTATTTTGGTTCCATGATCTCGCAGCTATGAGAGAACTCCCCCTGACACCTTTTTGTGCTATACATTTTGAAATAGTCCTTTTCATTTCTTTCTTTCTTTTTTTCTGTTGTGTTTGGAAAAAATTGGCATGCGAGAAAAAAGTTAAAACAAATCCGCCGGGCATGGTGGCTCACACCTGTAATCCTAGCACTCTGGGAGGCCGAGGTGGGAGGATCGCTCAAGGTCATGAGTTCGAAACCAGCCTGAGCAAGAGTGAGACCCCGTCTCTACTATAAATAGAAAGAAATTAATTGGCCAACTAAAAATATATAGAAAAAATCAGGCAGGCATGGTGGCGCATGCCTGTAGTCCCAGCTACTCGGGAGGCTGAGGCAGGAGGATTGCTTGAGCCCAGGAGTTTGAGGTTGCTGTGAGCTAGGCTGACACCATGGCATTCTAGGCTGGGAAACAAAGGACACTCTGTCTCAAAAAAAAAAAAAAAAAAACTCAAATAATTGTTAAACCGTTCTTAAACTTCTAAAAATAAACTCAGTTTATTTCTTTATATGAAGACACTTTTACAAAGGGAACATTTCATCCAGTTTTGGAAAGACATGTCAGAATGTTAAGCCCTCCTATGTTTTTATATTCCCAATTCTTCAGGCACTGGTCTTAGGAAATTACTCCCCTGGAAGTTGAATGGAGCTGGATTGGGGCAACGATTTTAGCTGGTTTTCTTTGTCTTATGGTACCAATTCCCAGAAGTATCATTCTGCTCTGGGAGCCAGAAAGAAAAAAAAAAATAAAAGTATGATGTGTAGCAATGGATTTCCTTTCCCTACTCCTTCTGCACATGCCCTAATGCAATAGCCCTTTAAGGGCAGTTGCTGCTTTTGCTTTGTTTTTTGCTTTTTGGGTTCTTTTTAATTCTTTTCCTCCCTGCTGCTTGCTTGTTTCTCTCTCTCTCTCTCTCTCTCTCTCTCTCTCTCTCTCTCTCTCTCTCTCTCTCTCTCTCTCTCTCTCCCTCCCTCTCTCTTTCTCTCTCTCTTTCTCTCTCTCTCTCTCTCTCTCTCTCTCTTTTCTTTCTTTCAAGCCCTGTCCTCTAAGCATCTAACACAGTTCCTGGCACATAGAAGTGTCTCAGTAAATATCTGATGAATTAATATGTAAATGAATTAAAAGTGTCCACTCCACCATCAAATCTATTTTTTCCCTATTTATTTCAAAATATTAAGGGGATACAAATGTTTTTGTATCATGGATACACTGTATAATGCTGAAATCAGGGCTTTAGGTGTGTCTGTCACCTGGACATTTTTCTATTGCAAAGAGCTGATGTTGTACGTGTTGCTAGCTGAGACAAAAGAAAATAAACTTACTTGGAGTACAGCAGTTATTTATGGAACACATCTTTCCCCCAAACATCCAGAAATAGAAATTTAAGTGGCCAATCCTCAGCAAAATTGTGAATATGGTCAAATTGGTCTTTGTCACTCCATCTTCCCTATCAGTATCCATTTCTGTTCACCTAAGAAACAAAGTAGTATAGTAGGAAGGTGCATGGGCTTTGTTACCAAATAGATCTGGGTCAGATTCTAAGCCTGGATTGGCCACTTACTAACCTGCATCCTTGAGTAACTCACTTATCTCTGAACCTCAGTTTCTTCACTTGTAAAATAGGGATACAGATATTTATCTTACAGGGTTGGCAAGAGGACTCAATGAGAATCTAAATACCTAGTACAGTACCTAGGATATAGATATTCAATAAATGCTTTTTTCCTTTCTGTACTTGCTGTTAGTTTCTCTCAAAACAACTTTATGAGATATGTATTATTATTATTATTACTATCATATTATAGCTGAAGAAATGGAAGCTTAGTGAGGTTAAGTAACTTGGCCAGGTATATAAAGGTAAAAGATGAAAGAGCTGAGATTCTATCCTTGACAATCCAGAATCTATACTTTGAACCACTGCATTATATTAATTCAGAATTTTATTTTACATTAGTGTTAGAAAAAAAAGCCATGGCATGTTTGTTGTCATGGTGACTTTAAAATTTTTCACACACACATATACACATACACATGCACATATGTACAGCCAGTAAAGGAGACAATGCTTAAAGGTGCAAAGTGTTTAGTAGAGTCACATGTCACACTACTTGGGTTAAAAATGTGGATGTTACTTATTATCTGTGAACTTAGCTAAGTTACTGACTCTCTCTGTGCCTCGATACCCTCAACTAGAAAATGAGGGATATTAACTGCTCTTACTTCATAGGGAAGTTGTGAGGATTCTATAAAACATATGCAAGGTGCTATCCCTGGCACGTAGTGTTCCATAAATGTTTTATCTATTATGATTATTGTTAGGAATAGACATGTAAATATTAAGAAGTAGATAGCCAGGAAAAATATTTTCCAAAAAAAAGCTTGGGGAAATTTTATAAATATTATCACATCATTTAATACATTTAAATTTATGTATTGTTTTCAAGAAGCCCTCCCAATAATATTTTTCCCACTTTGTTAGGCAACTATTATATCAACCTATCCTAAAATATTCGAGATTCAAGCTGTTAGAATATCATTAATGTTTTTTAGCTTGACTCCATTGCTAGCATCTTTTAACCCAGTAACTTAATGCACATTCCTTGCATAAATTTAATGAGGACAGACTTATGTAAACTAAAATTACATCACATTTGTTTACTGGAGTGTAAGGTAGCCATTAGGCAAACCAATCTAATTTAAAGGATGTAGAAAGATCCAAAGTTTAGAACTGAGAATAAGTGTGAGTCAGCAAATGTAAAGACTCTAATAGACTCATTCAGTATGAAATCCTGAATTTTTTTTAAAGTTCTGTTTAAGAATACGTAAGCTTCCAGATTATCATTAGAAAAAATGGAATAAAACATTAGAAAATAAACACAATGATTTAGTGAATATAGTTTGGGGCTATGAATATTTTTATTAATAGTTCTCTGAAAGACCAGACCAATGAGCTCCAAAAGAATAAGTATATAGGGCAAATTTTTGGACTGTCCAATTGGTTTTACAGTATAATTCTATTATACTATGCTTCCAGAATTTATATTTCTAGTTAGAAATCTTAGAGATAGGCATATAAAAGCATCTCTATCAGTACTAAATTAATGAGGTAAAAGAAAAACTTTTTGCACACTTCATAGGGCAGTTTGGAAGATTCTATAAAATATATGTAAGTTAAAGCAGGATATGTGCAAACTAAGTGGGATCAGAGTAAGATGTTCAAGACAGAGAAGGAGTGTTTGAGGTGAGACTCGCTTTTCTTTGCCAAGCCCTACATTAAGTAACTGACTCTTATTTATACGGGAGAATGTGATAACTTTAAAACTCAGTTTTCTCCTAGTAACTTATCTTTTTTTTTTTTTTTAACTATTTCAGAAGTTCAAACACTGAAGACACTCCCACTATGCTCCCTTTCTGTCTTAGATTGGGAAGACAAAGGGATTGTCAGTGGACACAATCTAGTCACTGTTTTCTAGGGAAAAAGGTTATCTGCTTCCCTCGTGCTTGAGAAAATTGACAGTGATATCAGGTACTAACAGCGCTTTGGGATTCCTATGGTGTCAGATCTTTGGGATTCCTATGGTGTCTAAGAAATATAACAAAGTAGGAAGAGTGCAATATTCTCAGAACCTAGAACAAGATATCAAGATTTTGAAGGCCACGTTACGTTTATTCCTTTCATGCTTATAATATTGAATTGTCAACTGTGAGTGAAATAGCCTAGGTACAAAGCCCCCTTACTAACACTTTATATCAAGATTATTTATTAGGTTATTAAATATGAAATGTCCAATTTCCTTAAGTACTAAGTTGGATAGTTGATATCTCTGACATTTCACTTTGATATTTCTTGTTTTACGTTTATTGTGAAGGTACATTCTGAGTCTTTTTATTTATTTTATTTTTTTAAATTCAGGATGTTATGGAGGTATAAACATTTCGGTTACATTAAATGAATTTGCCCCCACTCAAGCCAGGGCTACAAGCGTGTCCTTCCCTCATATACTGTGCCCCTGTCTCCATTAGCTGTGGGTTCACCCACCCCACCCGCTCTACCCCTGACCTTCTCACACCCCTTACCTGACTGACACCCAGTGAGTATTGTCCTGAGTCTTTCAAACGCACGTTTTGGCTTGTGATTATCTCTCAAATTTTTTTAGAGCAATTTTTGTGAAACCATGGATAAGTAAAAGTTCATGTTATTTTCAAATATGAATTCCATCATGGAACCAATGCAGTGGAGTTCTGTTCTGGTGATTTTAATCTTGAAAATAAGCTAAGTGGGCAACCTGAGACCAAGGTGGAAAATGATGAGCTAAAAGCTCTAGTGAAAGCAAATTGATCTGAACATACACGTGAATTAGCAGCAACGTTTGACATTACTATTCCAATATTGGAGCATCTGAAACAAATCGGCAAGGTAAAGAAGTTGGATAGATGGGTGTCACGTGAATTAAATGAGCATCGCAAGAGAAATTTTCTGAAAGCTTGCCTTTCTTTGCTGTCATGACATAAATGTGAACCATTTCTAGACCATATTGTTACATGTGATGAAAAATGGATTCTTTTTGACAATGTTTGGATAGCGATAAGGTGTCGAAACACAGTCTAAAACTGAGTATTCATCAGAAAAAAGCTCATGGTGTCTGTTTCATGGTCCAGCACTAGCATTATCCATACATCTTCATGAATCCTGTTCAATCGATTACAGCAGATGTCTCCTGCAACCAATAGTATGAAATGATGAGGATGCTTGCAATTAAGCAGCCAAGATTGATCAATAGAGACAGACCGATCTTCTTACAAGACAATACTCAACCACATGTTGCACAAATAACGCTGCTCAAACTTCAGAAGCTGGACTTAGAAACTCTCTGTTATCCACGGTATTCACCAGACCTTACACCAACTGACTACCACTTCTTCCAGGCTTTGGACCACTTATTGCAAGAACAAATATTCAATTCTCAACAAGCTGTGGAAAACACCTTTCCACTATCATGTCACCACTCTTCAGACTTCTCACTGCTGGTGTAATTCAGCTACTGTTAAGATGACAAAAGTGTGTCAATAGTTTAGGCACATACTTTGATTACTTTACTGCTTGTTTTTTGCAATATAGTAAACTAAACTTTTGACTCGATATTTTCCAGACGAAGAAAGGATTATCACATGCCAAATGACCATGAGACCATGGCTTAGAAGGTAGTATTTCCCAAAGGGCCCCTGGGAAAGAAGGATAAGTGCTGTTAGAAGATGATTGTTGCTTGGTGACAGAAGAATAGAGCTGTGAAAACTTGAACTACTGTTTCATTTTTCTCTCCCCTGTCTCTTCATCTCTAGAAGATTAGACATTTTTCCCATATCAATTAAGCACCATTACTATGGACAACTTCTGAAAGTGGAAAGCTTTTGTTAAATAGAAACTTTCTTAGTGATGACAGTTGTTAAAAATAGGAGGTTTACTTCTAAAACAGCATGTTTATGGACCCAATGAAGACATTTACAATCATTTTATTCTTTTTATGGTAAAGATATATTTGGTTGAAAAATATTATGCCATTGATCATTAATATTTTCAGGCTCCCTTTATGCAAAAGGAGAAAGTCATTCTAATATTGGAAGGAGACTTGGTTTTTAAAGAAATAACTTTAAAGAATGATTTTATAATACTCTAGTATATGAACAAATATCTTCCAAATTACAGAAAATAAATTTTAACGTAAAATATAAACATATAGAGTATTTTTGAGGGAGTGATGTTCGGAAATCAAATGGATGTACTCAAATTTCTGAAGTGTTTAAATTCATTCTTTTAAATGAAAATAAAGAAGAAAAAAAGAACCTCATGGTGGATAAAAAAAAAATTCCTTTATTAGCGAAGAGGTGAGCAACACAATTTGATTCTATTAGAAATTGTCAACAAAATGATGTTAACTCATTCGATGGTGACCTTTGCAGGAATGTACTAACAGGCGGAGAATTCAGAAAAAGAGAAATTTTACCACATGAATCATCAGCTAAAATGAGGAAACTTTTTCATTAAAACCTAAGTCAATATCTATTTCCACTCACCCATCAGATATACCTCTTGAGGCTTTTCAAGTTTATAGATGATTCAAGAATACAGTTTTATGCTAGAAAATTCAACAGTAGCCCACTTAGGGATTTTGAAATCCTTGTCAAACAACCTTACAAATATCCACTTCCTAGTGTGGTACTGGGCTTAGCTATTTCTGAACTGAACACACAATTTCTATTATTTTATTTACTGTGGGACAGCAAATAATATAAACAAAGAAACAAAATTATATGATTTAGTTATTGATAAAAATGGCCCATGAGAATCTGGGGACATATATCTTCCACTGATCAGTTTAATTTCAACTGGGTCTGCACAGAAGATGCAATCCCTCTATATAGCTATATTTCTATGTAGGAGATTTTACAAGCACAGCATTTGAGGGATGCTCAGCAACTCCTAGAATCAGCCACTATTCATTCAAATGTTTATCCCTAACCTTTCATCTACATTTTTGTTAAAATGGAAATTAAAACACCCTGTTGGTGGCAGCAATAATTTAATTTACCTTTCATAAAAATAAAGTAAGCATAAGATTTATAAGCAATTAAGTAGAAAACGTTAGCTATATAGTAAAAGATTTTTCCTTCTCCCCATGTTGAAACACATTTTGAACAATTAAATTTAGAAAGTAATGAAAGAAATTTCATTGTTGTACATGCTACAAACAATTATATATATCCGTTTACATGTCTCTTCTAGCTCTAGAGTACACACATACTCTTGAACCTTTCAAAGCTGCAGAGATGCTAAAATTATTTCTCTGTATTCAGTCCTGATTATCCCCTTTGTACTAATCTCAAAATAGTTGGGTATTTGCTAAGTTAGGTTTACAAATGGAGAAATACAAACTGGATTGAGCAATACTGGGCAGCCAGCTTAAGGGACAAATATTTAAATTTAATAACTGTTTCAAATCTCCTATGATCTTCTCCTCTTCCTTTTGTTTACATTGACTGTGCTTCTTTAACTCTGGACTATCCTAAATTTCCATATTTATGGACGGAACAAACTGCTGATAACCTGCATCCCTTTTGGCAATACACACATAGTTTATGTCCTCAATTGTATAACTCTGGTATTTGTCATATCTATAGGTATTGGATATGGGTTACAAAATTATGGATCTGAGCCAAAGATATGCAACCAGTGTGTGATTGGTGTTCAGTAAAATGGGACACAGCATTAAATAAAAAGTCTAATCATTGTAAACTTGTTTTTTTTTCCTTCGTGACAATTCTCAGATGGGAGTTAACATGGGCCTGGAGTACTTGGGGAGAATGTTAATATCTTTGTATGTTGTTTAACTCTTTACAAATAAAAGTTAAAGTAGTTGGTTTCTTATGACACATTAATGTAGCCAAATGAAGCAAAGGGAATACAATTGTTAATAATGAGAAGGACAAGTTAATCCCAGTAAGTGCTCTTTACATATTTTGTGAAATTTCTTCCCACAGAACTAAGGAGGACAAGATATTTGCATAGATAAAACTAAGGAGGAGAAGATATTTTCAATAGATAAGATTTCCATATAGCAGAAGTTAACTCACTAAATGCCAGAGCTTTATTTAACTGATTTATTTTTGTGGAAGTTTCCTAAAATGTGATGCACAATTTTCCCACATCATTAAGCATGTTACGCTATCATCTAATCTTTTATTAATGGCTCATAATCACCATTTCAGACCTGAAAATGTATTTTGGTTTACAGTCTAGATGGTGTGATGACATCAATAATGCTATAGAACTTTTTTCATTTCTTCTTCTTCCTTCTTTCTTTTCTTTCTTTCTTTCTTTCTTTCTTTCTTTCTTTCTTTCTTTCTTTCTTCTTCTTCCTCTTCCTTCCTTCCTCCCTTCCTCTTCCCCTTCTTCATCCTCTTTATCCTCCTTTTCTTCTTCTCCCCTTTTTCTTCTCCTCCTCCTTCTCCCCCTCCTCCTCTTTTCCCTCCTCCCTTCTCTCCCTCCTCCCTTCTCCCTCCTCCTCCTCCTCCTTCTTCTTCTCTTTCTCTTTTTTATCTTTTTTTAAAAGACCCTGATGTGAACTCTCATTTTAATTTCTTACCTCTCTGTATGGAGGTAAAACAAATGAATGTCTTGAGCAGTATGATATGACTATTTTTATGCACAGTGGATTGAATGCTAAAACCAAGTAGTCTTCTTATTCTCCACAAAATCATCATCTTCACTGTTCCTATCATTTATTTTTTACTTGACTGCAGGATTCAGAACACTATCACTTATTTTTTCATTCTTTACGGAATAGATCATGGACATTACAACCTCATATGTAATTTTCTTATTTACATTATTTGGTACCAAGATATAAGGAAATTAGCTATCACCATTTCAAGAATTTGTGAAATTGTGCTCTGATGGAGGGTATATCTCAAGAGTGACAAATTCTTCAGCATCACTATCAGGTGACAGCAGTCCTGCTGATGAAACACTGTGCCTCACTGTCCTCTAAGCCTTCCATAATATTTAGCTTCTAATAAAATTCTGATCAAAGAAATATTAAAGTGTCTCTTTTCTCTATTAAAATCAGAATGAATGTCTTTCATTACTGTTACATAATTTACCAACTTTCCCTTGAAATTTAATCTGTCATAATATATCATATTCTGAAGAGCACCTAGTTTCATAGGATCAATGAGGTAACATCCTGGAAACAGAGAGGTAGTAAAAAATAAATATCCCCTGGAGAGCTAACCTTGCCTTTTCAAAATGAACCATTCAAAGTTTCAGAGCAGTGGTTCTCAGTGAGCAAAACTGTCATTTGGAAACTTGCTAAAAATGTCCCAACCTTAATTTAGTAAGTGTGAGGTGGGATCCAGGCTTTTGCATTGTTAATAAATACTCCAGGCCATTCTGACACAGGTGGTCCAGAGATGACAGAGTGAGAAGCAATGTCTAAATGGGCAGTTTTCAACTGTGGCTTCACATTAGAATCATCTGAGGATCGGCACCAGTTCTTTCTTGTAGGTCTGGTAAAATTCGGGTGCGAAATCATCTGGTCTGGAAATTTTCTTTTTAGGAAGTTTTTTTATTGCTGCTTCAGTTTGAGGTATCGGGCAGATGGGAGGGGGGCAGAGGGGATGGGTATATTCACACCTAATGGATGTGGGGTGCACCGTCCGGGGGATGGGCACGCTTGAAGCTCTGACTCGGGAGGGCAAACGTAATATAGGTAACGTAAACATTTGTGCCACTGTAATATGCTGAAATAAAAAAAATTTAATCTGAGGAGATTAAAAATCATAAAGTTTGAGCCCCATCCCAGACCAATGAAGTAAAATCTCTGAAGAACAGGCATTGGTATTTTTAAAAGCTCTCCAGGTTATTTCAAAGTGCAGCTATGATTGAAAACCAAGAGCATAAAGGTGGATAGTGTCTTTATCTTCTGATTCTGAAAGATATGAAAGACAATGGAACAGGAAAAAAGAAATGTTTCTGTCTATCCCTGCATTGGCTTATGCTTTGTTAGCAAGAGGCAAAGTGTGATGCTTTCGAAAACTCTAGGATGATTACATTTTCCAAATTTTCTTCCTTTGGAGCTTATAAAAATAAGCTATAAAGTCTATACCCCAACTGGTCCTAGATGATTTAGACTATTATGTTGTGCAGTTGCATAATAATTCCCCCTAATCTAACTGTAATGACGAGCTTGGTTCCCAGCCCATGCAGCCCTCTTAGCATTGCAGGATCACTTCTGAACATATATATTCAAAATCATGGACTTAACTTGTCACTAGGCAGAAGCACTATACAGAACCTTACAATGGTAATTTACTTGCTCATCACTGAATTAGCTCTGCTGCTGGTTTTCTTTTGATTTTACACTCTGGTTTTGTCAATTGAGTTCTTGCTTTGTTCCTTGCTAACTGGTCTTTATTTTATACTCTAATGCTAAAAACTTGGTTTCTTAATTATCCACTGCAGGCCTGGGCCCCTAGATTCTAGATTCAGTGCCCTCATACACTGGATGTTGAAAAGCATTCAAGCCTCCACGATGGAATTCCAAGAATCTTGCCTGAGGGTTTTTGTTTGTTTTGATGTAAATTCATATTTACAGAAAAGTTGCAAGAATAGTACAAGGAACTCCCATATATCCTATATGCAGATTCACCAATTGTTTATATATTGCTTCTCTCTTTCTGTATCTGTAAACACACACACACACAATCTCAGATCAAAAATATTTGAAAAAATAGTTTCATTTGTCTTGAACATTATGAACTTTTTTCTTGTCATTCTTCCCTAAACAATACAGTATAACAACTATTTACATAGCATTTACATTGTATGTAGGTTATATGCAAATACTATGCCATTTTATATCAAGGACTTGAGCATCCATGGATTTTGGTATCCTAGGGAGGTCCTAGAACCAATCCTCTTCAGATACCAAGGGGTGCATATATAAACACAAGTATATGCATATATACACACATATTACATATATACACACAGAGAGTATATATAGTTTCTCAATCTATCTCACACAAGTTCATACTGATACTTTCAATTCCACTTCAGTGCCATAGGGTATATTTTAGTATCACTCCCTTTCTATATTTGTAAGTCCCCCAAGAGTGAGAAACTTAGCTCCCATCTTCCTCAGTATATTTACTCATTTGATCAACCCTGGAATATACAAAACATAGTTTCAAAATTGATCACTCACGCCACCGTTAAAACCTTGCTTGGGTTTTAAATTGAAGTTTCACGCCTCTAAAAGTGGGGTCGAGGTGAACAACACCCCAGTTTGCTCTTCCAGAGTCTTTCCTAAGGTTGAAGTTTTCTTCGTAAGTATAGTGCTCAAGTCCTAACTCCCATCATTTGCTGATAGACTTGTCTGAAGTTGAAGATTTGTTTCCTTGAATCTTTGACCACTGCTTATTTTCAATAACACTCTCAATCCTGTAGCACCATATTCCAGATTATTTTTGCTAGGGCCTCTCCATATCTTCAGTAAGTTTGAGTCATCTCTGACCCAGTTCACTTCCAACCAAACCTTAATTTAGACCAATACATGGAAGAATTGCCAGTCTACACTTATGTGCTTAAAAGTTAAATTGTAGTGTGTGTGTGCTCACGCACCTGCATATAGAGAGGGGGATTGTGAATGTATACGGGCATGAGACATTGACAGGCATTTATGAAAGTCAGAGTTAGCAACTATTGTCAAACCATTCATTTTTCTCAGTATTACAAATATATACTAAAAAATTACATTCTTTTGCAGCATCATAAATTGCTATCTTTTTTTTAACCAACTATATGTGGCCTTCTAATGCTCCTTCACACTTTGAAATGTCAAAGTTATCCTTCTGAAAAGTCACACAGTTAGGTCAAATATATTGTCCAATAAAAATATTTCACTTTCTTAATGACCACCAAGACAAAGATAAGAGGCCTTTTAAGAACCACTCACATAAGATATGGCCTGGGTCTTCTAATTTGAATATGCAGAGTCTTATTGATTCAAAATCTATTTTAAAAATCAAACACTACTCTTGGGGAAGACACTGAGAAGCGACTATATAGCATTAAAGATTATGAATCTGGAGTCAGACAGAAGAACGTGTAAGTTACTTTACTAAGATTCAATTTCTTCATCTGTAAAATGAGTATAATAATAGTATTTCACTAGCAAGGTTCCTGCATTAACTAATGTATTGCAATAAAACATTTAATTTAATATGCCTAATACCTAGGAAATAATCAATGTTAGCTCTTTTTACGAATATTATTCAGATCCATAATTCTTTGCGTTTAGTTCTTGGTTGCATTTCCTTTCCCCTTGTAACCTTTTTACGATTCTGCTCCTTGCCCTTCTTTGAAGGGAGATTGGTGATTTGTATGCTGCACCTGTTTCTGTTGTGTTGCTTGTGCACAAGGTATTGGCTTGAGGTTTATTGACTTTTCTAATATAGCTCAGGTTGTGCCCATAGAGATGCCAGGTCTTCAAAGGCACTGTATTGAGGCATTAGTATGCATTTACCTGCTTCTCATAGCTAAGGTGATATTAGTGAGGTGCAGGGCACTCTAAACCATTGTTCCTCCCCTAGCTATTCTGCCAAGAAGTTTTGTCTTTGTGTCTTTATTATTGGCTATCACCTTTCTGATATTTGCTGTTTCTGTTACTTGCACCTCCCAACTGCTTCAAGTCTGTGCTACATTCTGTTCTATTTCTTCCTTTACTTGCTTCTCTAATATTTCCTTCTTTCTTTTTTATTTCCATGAAAAGTCTTAGGCTGATATTTTATATAAAATCACTAACCAAGAGAATACTCTTCACATTGTGTGGTAAATTGACCAATCATCATATACTAATTTAAATCTTTGGGTCTCTGGCATTTCTTGCCTTTGTCCATTTGTTGATGGCTATTCAGAGGCTACTCCTTTGATCTTTAATATGACTTTGTTTTATTTGTGTAACTTTTAATATATGTGTTTATTGCAGTAGATGGAAGCTGTTAGACAGCTAGTCTTACCACACCTTGAACCAAGAAAATCTTTCCTATAGCATATT
The DNA here is from genome assembly GCA_963574885.1 of Lepilemur ruficaudatus. NCBI lineage: Eukaryota > Metazoa > Chordata > Mammalia > Primates > Lepilemuridae > Lepilemur > Lepilemur ruficaudatus. Next base: position 14,282 of record CAUYRT010108384.1, read on the forward strand.
TAAAAAAAAACAGGAGCTGCTCTTTCTGGGAAGACATCAGGAAAAACTAATAAAGGATTTAAGAGTGTGGCCTCTGCAGTCAGATAGAGCTGTCCTTGGGAAGGCACAGATACCACCTTTTAAAACCTATATTCTTTTCTTAAATTTTTTATCTAAAGAAGTTATTCATGGGGAACCACGGACCTTTGAAATCAAGTAGGGCCATAATAACTTTATTTTTCTGTTCCTAAAAAAGCTTAGAAATATTTCAGAAGCAGGAGCATCATATTGGCTACAGACACTGGTTTCTGCCCCTCTTCAGAGCTGAGCTATCTACCTAGGTTTGCACAGGTCATCCGGCATGTGCTTGAGTCATGAAGAATAACATGAGAACCTGCAGAGGGCTTCCTCTAAAGTAATGATTTTCATAACTATATAGTGATAAAAATAATATTCCTATAAAACAGTATTTATTGAGAGTTGATCATGTACCAGGCATTCATAAGCACATTTAATTCTGCAAAAATTTTGAGCTAATATTATCCTCATTTTTATAATTGAGGTAACTGAAGCCCAGAGAGGCTAATGAACTTGTCTCAAGTCACAAAGGTAGAAAATTGCAGAGCAGGATTCAAATTCATCTCCAGCTCACTACAAAGCCCATGCTTCTCATTACACTAAGCTGCTTCCCTTGGAGACTTACATGAATCTTGCATACTCTGTCCTACCCTATATTCATACACAGAGAAGGAATCAGACTGGGTCTTGTTTACAGAAGGAAAGTTCCAGATGACTAGCTGAAAAAACACATTTATTATCCACCCATGTTCAGAACCAATTAAATAAAAATAGTGGCCAGAAGATAGAGACCAAAACATCACATTTATAGCTAAGTTATATTTGAGGCAGTGGCTTATCATTCCCTAGCCCTGGGCAATCTTGAAACTGCCCACCTGTGGGCAAATTTGTGTCTGCAGAGGATACTACTTACCCAGAGTTGCTACCTCACGCTGGTAGGGTCTAATGTGAAACGGGAAGAATGCTTACAGATTTAGATTATTGGCACACTGATATATGTTTAGAATAATGGCTATAATCTACTGCCAGGTAACTCACTACACCTCAGTGGAATGGAGTAAGGGGTGAGGCAAGAGGCATACGAATTTAAGCCCTCCTCAGGGAAACCAAAGGATTATTGAATAAACCTTCCCTTTAATATCACTAAGGTTTAGAGATTTTACCCAGTAACTGATACATTTAAAATGACAGATTGAGGCAATAGTCAATCTATAGCTTTCTTTGAAAAGAAAAATAAAGGCTACTTGGAAAGAGGTCAAAGATTTTATTCTTTTGAAAAATATAACATTTTCTATGGTCCACGCAGATATGATTTTGAGGTCAATTTTCTTTCCAAATCAATGAAACTTACATAAGTGCTTCTCAGCTGAAATTTTTTTACTTGTTTATTTTACATGGTTAATCCATTTTTATGAGAATCATATTATAAAAATGCATCCTCTTATTCTTCTCAAAGTAGATGTGATCAAGCCCATGGGGTTATGGAGGACAAACAGGGCCAAAAGCAGAAGAACAACCATGAGAATGTGTATAAAGCTCTTTTCTCCATCATCACAGAAGTGAATGGATATATCTGTACAAATAAATGGAAATCAAACTCAATGGGTTTCAGTGAATGATGATTTTTATGAAGTACAAAAGGAATAGAGATTTTTATCTGTACAGCTTTTGAAAGGAATTTCATGACTTTAGCACTTGTATACTAAATCAAATGTTGGCACTACAACATCAATAGTAGTGATGGTAACATTGATAATAATGCTGACAGTTACTGTATTAGGTACCATGCCAAAAATTTTACATATATTATCTTATTTAATACTCTCAATCTTGTAATGTATATACTACTGTCATGCACATTGTGCCTAGAAAACTAAGGGTCAGAGAGTTTAAGTGGCTTTCTAAGGTTACTAGTCTAAGTGACTTACTGGTAAGTCATTCAAGTCTTTCTCATTTTCAAAGCCTGTATTCTAAAGCACTATGCTCTGAGTCTTCATATTTGGTGATACACAATTCTCATCTTCTGATGTTTCTCTGCTTTAGAAATCTGGAAAGTTTAGGTATAATTTGTTTTGTATTTCTTTATTCTAGAGCTTTATTCATATTTGTCTAGAACTTACTACGCTCGGCCCTAGCAAAACCAGAACAGTCTGTGCCTTCGTGTACCTCATGGTCTAGTGCACTATGATACTCATTCTGCTAGAACAGTTTATTTTTCCTGGTCTACATGTGGATTGGGAGGAGGAGGGGGCTTTATGAGATGCTATAAATCAACTAATTCTTTGAGACACACTTTGCCCTTATTGTTTGCCCAAATTTATATGAATTAGCCAGATTCTTTGACTTGAAAGCAAGTGATTCTGCACAGGAAAATCATATCCAGGTGATGTTGCAGGTGAGAGTGGGATGGTGCATGCAGAGAGAAGAATGCCTGCAAACTCTGGTTTAGCAACGGATGGAGGAGCACAGTATGTGGTGGCTCGATGCTGTTTTTTGCCAAGGGCACAGCCAGATCACTGGCATCATCCTCAGGAATTTCCTTAGGAGCAGACTGGCAGCTGCCACACAGCAGTGGCACTCCTCAGTGCTGGCTTGGAGAAGTATCTGGGCCAGTCCCAACAATCCGAGAGCGTGGGGGAACAAGGTGGTTTTTGGCTGCTGGGTGCTGAATTTGTAGTGTCAGAAGTATGGAGGGCAAATAGAACATAACAAATAAATAAGGAGGTCATGTATTAACATAGCCCAACTTTCATCCAAGTGGACTGTAGCTTCCATTCTGCCTTTGTACCTCACTGAGGCAAAATTGCACTGATATTTCTGCTTCCCACCACCTGCCTTTACTTATTGTTATATAAACATTATCCTATGACTGGTACTACTAATTTTCCTTTTAATACAGTAATTTCAAAATGAGATCTAAAATTTTAATTTTGAATATTTAAAGAATAGCATAGGCTAAAATGATTTTCTATTAATGCATAGGCTATAATATTAAACAATCTATTCTTTTGGTAGATGTTAATAGTTCTGTTACCATGGAACATTTATTCCTTTAATTTCATGTAAATTTAAATTTTATGATGTTTGCTTCTCTGAGATTATATAATCCTTTTTTACTATTGAAAAGAATCACAATTATGCAAATGATTTTATCCAAGGAGACAAGCAGCAATTAACTGTGAAAGACAGGATGTTACTGTAAGAATTGTATTCACACTGAATGGATTTAGGCTTTTCTTAAAATAAACCTTTAATAAGAAAACTCAGTTGGTACAGATTTTAAAGGCAAGCAGTTCGTTGCGATGAGTTTGTACTCTTGCCATAATTTTTGAATTTTAATATTTATAGTTTTCTTTTACTCTAGTATGCTTTTAGCTCTTGACATAAAAAAAATGACTGCTTCAGCAAGTAAGAAATATGTGTGGGATAAATCTCACTCAGGTTTATATAACTTTAACTACTCACTATTATTATTAAGAAAACTGGGCAATAATAACCATTTAAAAATTTTTTTAAACCTAAATGTGCTTCATTTTTATTTATAGCTTTTCTAAAATTAAAACTCATTTTCATTATGATTCTTCAACGTGTATTGAGCCAGAATTCCCTTGGGCTTACTCTTCGGTAGTAAATTGGGCATAGAGGGAAAAGCTTTTCTGCTTTAAGTGGTGCAGCTCCATTTACAGCATTTCGTTGGCTGCCATCACCATTCACAAGGGTCCAACAAGACTCTAAGGTGGCGTAGCATGCTGCTTGAAAGCACAGATTACTATTTTAGAATCTGACAAACCTGGGTTCAAATCCTGGTACTTTCACTTGTTCATTATGTGGCCTTGGGCAAATTTCTTAACCTCTTAGGTCTCAGTGTCCCTATTTGCATAAAAATTTTAATAATAGAATCTGTTTTAATAAAATTAACTGAGTCAATCCAGGTTTAGCACAGTGTCAGGCACATAGTAAGTACTCATCATGGTAACTGCTATTATTATTATGACCTAACTTACTGAGTAATGTGCATTTGGAGAATCGTGTCTAAAATGGCACATTCTAGTAGCTTTCTTTGGTGAAAAGCAGACATGAGATGATGAACCAAAGTTTGTATTCAGACTGAACTTGTTAGTTAATCTATTTGCTTACATTCAGACAGTGATTTCTCAGATTTGCAAAGGAGGAAGGAAAAAGAAAAAAAAATGATGAAGAAATCTGTCATCCATTGCATCAAGTCACCCCAAGAAAAACAAGATGACTGCATATGTTGATTAGGACAAGCAAATCATACAGCACCGATCAGCACACTTGAATTGCCATTTAAATTCTCACTGGGCCTGGGTAGTTTAACTGGAAGGAATTGCAAAGGTAGGCACATATGGTGATAATTTAGTTTAGAGGCTTCTTTTTAAATTGAGTGCTCTTAGGTTTTCATGAATCTCAGGCTGGGGGAAATGAGTTTTAGAATGAAGTGAATCGGGACAAAAGCCACTGTGTGTGTGATTTGTCCCCTTTTTTATTCCTATTCTTTTATATCTCGATGCCTGAGTTCTAGTCCCGGCTCTGCCGCTAACTAACTCTGCCCATGGGCAAGTCACTCACAACACCACTCTCTTAGTTCCCTCTTCTATAGACTGATAGGGCAGGATCTCTAAGGTCCCTCTCAGTCTTGCCAGGTTTTGATTCTAGAAGATTAAGATGAAAAAAGGAAACATGAAATTAGAAAGAAAGAGTTGGTAGATGAATGTGGATAGCTCTCTGAGTTGGCTTCCAGGGGTATGATAGTGACCCTTCTTCCCCAAAGAGGGTTATTCTCACTTGACAACTCTGATCTGTATTGGCAATGGTGGTATGTTTGCATGAAAAGACAGAAAGAGACAGAGAGGTGGAGGAAGATAGAAACAAATGGAGAAACACAGTGAGAAGATGAGAGAAGAGAAAGAGCACACAAATGTACATATTGAAGGAAAATGGGGGCTGGGGAAATGCAGGCTGAGAATCTTTTGAAATGTTTCCTCTTACACTGCTATTCCTTCTGGGTCCCTGTAGCAGCTCTAACTTTAGAATCACACGCAAATTTAATTATTTTTTCCAAATTGTTAATAAATTATTCAAATCAAACCAGATCATCAAGCCCAGGGAGCTTCCCCAGACAACTGCTACTGCAGAAGAGTTCTCCAGCCTAATCAAAGAGAAGCAACAGAAGTACTCCAGGGCTTCTGTCCCTCATCCAAGAATGGACTTAGCTGTGTGCTTTTTAACAAGACCAATTCATTAATAGAGAAAACTGTTAACAGCACTGGATTAGCTACCTGAGATAGCATCTGTGTCTCTTAATGCCGAGGCAACTGAAAATGCCTGGGTTGGGAGAGCTCTATCATTTTTATACAGGTCAGAGTCAAGGCCTAAGGAAATTAAATATTTGAGACTGCTCTTCCTCAATATTTACTTAAGATTACCTTTGTCTCTCTCAAGTCAGCAGTCTTAAAGTCATATACTCTTTCAAAGTATTTGCTTTCATAGCTGTCAAATGAACTCTCATAAACTGTGACATGGCTATAAGAGATGGTATGTTTATTTGTAGGAATGTCTTCAGACATTCGTATCTTAGGATAATTACAGTCAGATTATATCATGCTTTAGCTGGCTCCAACTCACTTTGATATCCGGGTCTCAAAAGCCAAAAATGTCAAACCATCCTCATCCCATGTTGTTGGGAGGCACTTTAGTATACTGGTTATATACAGTACTTGGAGTGTTTTCAGCCTTGGAGTCAGACAGACATGGGTTCAAATTCTATCTTAGTCACTGAATTTGGAGCCTGTTCTCTTATCTGTAAAATAGTGTAATAGCAATATCGAACTTATAAGGATGAAATAAGATGTAAGAATTCAATAAAATAATATTCATAAAGAAGTTAATGTATTGGTCATAATAACAATAAATCATCTATTATTACTGCCATAAATTATTTGTAGTGAACCTATAATTTAAAAAATATGTTGGAAGATTTTAAACATATAAAAAATAAGATTGTTGGATATGAAATGGCAGGTCCTTCAAATGAGCTTTTTAAATATTTTATTTCCTTATTTATTTAATGTTTGTTTTTATTTAAACTTTTATTTAATGAAATAAACAGACGCAAAGCACTTGCATTACTACAAGGATCCTTCAAGTTGACCTTTTATAGCCATGCCCATCTCCCCCAACATTCCATGTCCCTAACCCCTGACAGCCAATAATCTCTTCACCCTTTCTATAATTTTGTCAATTCAAGAATATTGTGTAAATGAAATCACACAGTAGGTAACCTTTTGGCATTGTTTTTTACTCTCAGAATAATTCCCTACAGATTCATTTATTGAGTGTATCAAGTTTTTTTTTGTACCTCTGAGTAGTATTCCATGATATGGATATACAGACGTTGTCTAACCATTCACCCTTTCAGGGACACCTGGGATGTTTCTAGTTTTTGGCTATCATAAATAAAGTTGCTTGAGCATTATTGTATAGGTTTTCGTGTGAACATAGTTTTCATTTCTCTGGGAAGAATGCTTAAATGTGCAATTGCTGAATCATGTGCTGGTTGCATATTTAGTTTTATATGAAATTGCCAAACTAGTTTTCAAAGTGGCTGTACCATTTTACTTTCCCACAATGTGTCAGTGATCAGTTTATCTGTATCTTTGTCGTCATTTGTATTTTCATTATTTTCAATTTTATCCATTCCAATAGTTGCATGATTATATCTCATTGTAGTTTTAATTTACATTTCCCTAGTGGCTAATAATGAACATCTTTTCATGTACCTATTTGCCATCTGTCTATCCTCTCTGGTGAACTCTATATCTTTAGCACATTTTCAAATTGGATCATTTTCTTATTGTTGAATTTTAGAATTCTTTATATATTCTGGATACAAATCCTGTTGTTGGATATGAAAATGTTTCTCTCACTTTGTACGTTGTCTTTTTGTCCTCTTAACTGGGTCTTTCACAGAGAAAGAGGGTTAAATTTTGATTATACCCAGTTTATCAGTTTTTTCTTTCATCGATGCTTCTTTTGGTGTCAAGTCAAAGAACTCTTTGCTTAGCCTTAGATCCTGACAATTTTCACCTATTTTCCCTAAAAGTTTTTAATAGTTTTATGTTTTACATTTAAATCTGTGATCTATTTTGAGTTAGTTTGTTCATTTATCCATAACACGTGAGGTTTAGGGCAAAGTTTTCTTCTTTTCTTCTACTTTTCTTTCTTTCTCTCTCTCTCTTTTTCTTTCTTCCTTTCTTTCTTTCTTTCTTTCTTTCTTTCTTTCTTTTTCTTTCTTTCTTCCTTCCTTCCTTCCTTCCTTCCTTCCTTCCTTCCTTCTTTTCTTTTCTTTCTCTCTCTTTCTTCTCTCTCCTTCCTTCCTTCCTTCCTTCCTTCCTTCCTTCCTTCCTTCCTTCCTTCCTTCCTTCCTTTCTTTCTTTCTTTCTTTCTTTCCATCCTTCCTCCCTTTCTTCTTCCTTACTTTCTTTCTCTTTCTTTCTTTTTTTTTTTTTTTT
>CAUYRT010108389.1:0-13105 GCA_963574885.1 Lepilemur ruficaudatus
CAGATGTTCATACCTAATCACATGTCAGTGAAGCCACAGGACATCAGTGCAGAGAAGTGACGCAGTCACAGAGATACAGCTAATCACCTACAGAGGAGCCACACCAGACTGACAGCTGACTACACAGCAGCAACAGTGGAAGATGGAAGACAATGGAATAATATCTTCAATGAGTACAGAGAAAAATGATGGGTAACTCTGATTTCTGTATGCATCCCAAATATCTTTCAGTTATGAGGATGAAAGAAACATATTTCAAACAAAAACTGAGAGATATTTACCACCAGCAGGACTTTAACTTCAGCAAGGAAATCATAAAGGAAATATTTCAGGCACAAAGAAAACCATTTCAGATGGAAAGTCTAAGACAAAAAAAAAAAAAGAATGATGCACAAAGATGTTGGAAAATTTGTAGGGAAACCAAAATGCACCTTGACTGTATCAAACAATAAAAATTTAGAAGAAAAAGCCAGGCTAGAACTAAAATACTAGATCACAATATCATAGACATTGGAAAGAGGGTCAGCTGGAGACAAAGGTTTCCCAGGTCTTTTTGTACCAGTTGGGAGGGAAGGAAAGATACTACTCATTAAATTTAGATTTTGTTAAAAATTATAGGCTTTAACTTCCAAATACGTAGAAGAACGGGAAATGGAACAGGAATATTTTTATAATCAATATAGAAAGAAATAAAGGTGAAAAGATTATACAATGGAGTGAGTACAGTTAACAATAATGTATTTTGTATTTCAAAATGGCTAGAAGAGATTTGAAATGTTCTCACCATAAATGTAAATGTTTTAGATGATGGATTTGCTAATTTCACTGATACGATTATTATATAAAAACATTAGAAATGTTTTATGAAAGTTCTAGAAAAATCCTTAGAAAGCAAATACACCTTTTATTCCCCTTTCCTGTTTCCTAGAATTTGGGCATGATGGCTGGAGCCTTAGCAGCCATAATGCCACATGCAAGCAAGCATGCCATCCTCTAGGGATGACAGAACCTGGTTCCCTGGTGACAGTGGAGCCAGAGATCAGCATAAGCTTATTTAAATGGGGGGAAGAGGGGAGCAAACCTAAACTTTCACCTTGTGCAAGCTATTGTTACTGTGGGTTTTCTAGGACAAATAGCGGAAATAAACACTCACTGATCGAGCACACAGCCCATGGGGGGAAAAATACATGTATTGAAACATCATATTTTATACCTTAAGTATGTACATCCATTATGTGTCGGCTAAAAATAAAACTTAAGAAAAAGAGGTGAGAAAAAGGAAAAGGAGAAGAAAAATACTCAATCAGAAAAGAATGAAAGAAAGGAAGAGCCAAAAAAAGGGGAAAAATCGGGGCCATTACGAACCATTTCATACAATTGTAGAAATAAATCAGTAGTAAAATAAAATGAAATAGGGATTAAATGTTCTAGGTAAAAGACAGATTTTCTGACAAGATTTAAAGATAGTTGATATTTCAGAATGCACATTGCTGAGTTTGGATTGCTAATATTTATTTATTTAGGGTTTTTCAAATGTATGTTCATAAGTGATATTACTAAAATGTAACTTTCTTTTTTTTATACTCCTGCTACATGATTTTGCTAACAAAATTATATTAACTTCATAAAACGGAATGAGGATATGCTCCTTCCTTTTTTTTCTGCTCTAGGGAGTTTGTATACTATTAGAATAATATCTTTCTTAAATGTTTGCTAGAAAATGCCTAAAATGTCCTGCGGGCCTGGAATGCTTTTATTTACTTTTTTGCTGGGGGTGGGAATTTATAAGTACGGATTGAACCACTTTAATCATGATACATCTATTCAGATTTTCTATTTCTTTTTCAGTATGCTTTGATAAATTGTATTTTCTTAGAACTAATTATTTGTGTCTATTTTCAAATTTTTGCCATACAGGTTTTGTTTTTTTTTTTAATTTTCCCTTGTAACATTTAAAACTTCTATTCGAGCTATAATTAATCCTCCTTTACATTCTAATATTCTTTATCTGTGCTGTCTTTTGATCTTTGATTCGTCACGCCAGAGATTTATCTACTTTATTAGTCTTTGCAAGGATCAGCTTTCTTCTTGTCTATCCTTCTGTTATATCTTTATTTTCAGTGTAATTAATTTTAGCTTGTATCTTTCTAATTCCCTCTCCTCAACTGTTATTGGCTTTACTTTAATCTTTTACTAAGGAGAACAAAAAACTTAGTAAGGATAGGGAAACATAATCTAGTCGAAACCCTGCCATTCTGGTCCTCATGTGTTGCTGGGAAAATTGTGTAATTCCTTCGGACCTCGGTGTTTTTGTTGTATAGAAGAGGTTGCCCTCTCCTTTTTCTCTGTCATCAAATTTAGACAGGACAAAAACAAAAATATTATGAACTTACCCGGAATTAAGAGTTGCCACTTCAAAATGCTAAGTTTGGGAAGCCAATTCGAGCGGTATGAATTTTGAAATCACGGTATAAGCTCACTTACAGAAAAGATCAATTTCTAAGTGCCTGAACTAAACTTTAATACTGCTTAAAGCTGAAAAAAATGTTATTTTGGCACTAATTTCAAAATTAATTATTTTATGAATTATACATTCAAAGAATTTCTATTAATTCTTTTTTACTGAAATAGTATAGGATTATATTAACTCCACCAGGGAGTTAAATGAAGCTATCTAAACATAAAAGGAATAGTCCATTTCCATTCCATAAAAGAAAATTAAATGTCTGGTTGGTAAGCCAAGTTATTGGCATGATGTTTTTGCAAAGATTCCTTGAAAGACATTATGATATTAAAACACCATACAAATTAAATTCTTAAATTAACACTGATACCCCTTCCTTAAGGGAAGCATATTTAAAATTAAATTTGTGTGTGATTACCTCAAACATAGCCTTATTAACAGCCACCTAGATGTTTGTGGGTTCTCATGCATTAAATTTTTGTTCCAGATTATTCACGGTTTGTTAATTGGTATGATACTTGATGCATATTGATGGTGCATATTGTGGAAATAATTTCCATATGAAAGGGGCAATAGTATTTCCTGCCCAGGCAAAACTCTGAAAATAAGAACGAAAGAATCCTGAAAGCCCGAGTTTAGAACATGAGTTGACCCTTGTATGTATGTAACAGTTAAGGATTCTCTATAACCAGCCGTCCCAAACGTACGTATGCCAGATTATGGCTGAGCACTTTAGTGATGTCCAAAACAAATTGGGAATTTAATTTATTCATTAGGGCCCTTCTGGAAGTCTAATGTGGAGGTTAAATGTTTGCTTTATTTACATGCAATGTTGAGGCTTTAGAAAAATCAGTGAGATTTAACTTCTACTTCTCAAATGCCGTGTTCTCAGAATGTTTATTTTTCTCATTTGACGACAGATACATAGACTCAACTGACACATCTGTATAGGAAAGACTTTGGTCAACTCACAGAATCTTCTTTAGCAAGCACACGATTATTACCTACCAAGCTGACGAATCCACAGATTACTGAATTTAAAATCAGTGGTTTTGTAAATTTAATAAAATCGGAGTCTGATCAATGTCGCTGTTATCATGGAGTCACACACTGAGTGCTTAATAAGTATTTGTTTTGAATTGCTTCTTCAACATTTTTTAAAAACACTTGGACAGTGTAGTAGCTGCCATTTAGAATGATTTAATCTTCACCAACTTCACTATAAAATCATTATAAACCTAACATTGCATGGGACAAAAGTAAGACTTGAAAAATTAAACTGCTCCTTGTTTTAGTTCCAGGATCTTCTTATTTAGATAGCCATGACCTTCTTGGCATTTTAGGTAGAACACAGAATTTGATTTATTTTACAGGTATTTCAGGTATTTTATCTTTCAGACCTGTAAAATCAAGGAAGCATATTACAGGATAGCACACAGGCTCCATGACCTCTTTCCTTGCAGTTGAATGACACTTTCTGAGGTCCTAGTATGAATATACTGCTTGTAACCTCATATTAATTTTATACCCTCAGTTACTCCATAATACTCATGGAAGAGAGGGTTGCTAGCAAATGGAAAAAGGAGCCACAGAAAAAAGGAATGGGTATTGCAACACTTCCCTAAGTCTTGCATGTATTTTGGCATCAAGACCCCCTATTGCAGAGCTGTGCTTGACTTATGGTCAGTTTGCAGTGTTCATCTTTGCTTTTTCTACCACACAGCTTCCCATCAGTTCAGGTGTCTTTTTATTTTTGAGTCATAAACCAGTTCCTTACCATTTAGTGCTCTACCTACTTTTCCCTTTAACCACTCAAAATTAATCAACCCCATGAATTATACCCAACACAGCTACTAAATAGTTGCTCCAGGACTCAATCTTCTCTTCTCAAAAACAGAGATTCTCTTGAGACAAAAGTCCTTTGGAGACTAACCATATACATTATTCTTGATGAAAATATCACTTAACTGTGTTGTATAAAAATAGGCTATTGGCCGGGCGCGGTGGCTCACGCCTGTAACCCTAGCACTCTGGGAGGCCGAGGCGGGTGGATAGCTCAAGGTCAGGAGTTCGAGACCAGCCTGAGCAAGAGCGAGACCCCGTCTCTCCTATAAATAGAAGGAAATTAATCGGCCAACTAAAAATACATGCAAAAAATTAGCCAGGCATGGTGGCGCATGCCTGTAGTCCCAGCTACTCGGGAGGCTGAGGCAGGAGGACTGCTTGAGCCCAGGAGTTTGAGGTTGCTGTGAGCTAGGCTGATGCCACGGCACTCTATAGCCCGGGCAACAGAGTGAGACTCTGTCTCAAAAAAAAAAAAAAAAAAAAAGGCTATTAACACAAGCAAGAAGACTGGTGCATTTCTAGCTATCCTGAAACCATTTGAAATACTTGGGCACTCCAGACAATTTTCTGAGCTCCGAACGTATACTTCTCTGTCCCCATTGTGTGGCAGCAAAGTCATTTACTTCTGGAAAACCCTCCTTTTGCCAGCCTCCTCTGTCCTTGCCCCAAGGGATCATGAACAAAGTGGTCGTTGTCATAGGCAAACCCAGCAAAATGGACTTTCATTCATCAAAACCAAGCTGGATAGAGCTACTTCTGGGTGTCTATAACTTGCCAACAGCAGGGACTAAAACTGAACCTCCAATATGGTACCATTCCCTGGAGTCACCAGCTAGCCACCTAAGCAGGCTGGTTACTTAGGGCTACTTCCATTATGACAGGGCAAATTCTTTGCTCTCACTAGAATAGTCACTTACTCTAGATAGGGATTTGCCTTACCTGCTAGATTTTTTTTTTTTTTTTTTTTTTTGCAAAAATCACCATCTGTGGATTTACAGAACGTCTTAATGATTGTCACAGCATTTCTTGCTCCTGACAAGATAATTCTGTGGCTGCCTAACAAACAACTTAAAAATTTAGTGGCTTAACAAAAAAATCATTTTGTTATCTTCCATGATGTATGGCTGACTGCTCGGTTGTGTCATTCTTCTGTTCCATGTGATGTCAGTTGGTATTTCAGTGCTTGGGCATCTCGACAAGGCTGAAATATCTAAGATACGTGTCACTTTGGGGGTGGATGTCTTGAAAGCTAAGGTCAGATGGTGTGGCTGGGCTTCTGTCTCTCCATGTGGTTTCAGATTCCTGTCTCTTCCTTTGGCCTTTCCACATGGTCTCTTCTGAAAGGTAGCCAGACTTCTTAGATGACGGATCAACACTCCTAAAGCCACAGAAAGAAAAAAGTTAACAAGTTTCCTTAATGTTTAGGCTCAGAACTGCCTCAGATTGTTTAAAGTAGTCCCGTGATCAGCACAGTTTCAACAAGAGGGAAAATAAATTCTGCCTGTAGAAAGGAGTGAAGAGAGAAAAATAATGGTGACATCTTTAATCCATCCCAGGGAGAAAGACATCCGAGGTAGAACCAAGAGCATTTGCCTAAATTCTAAGGAGGAAAGCAGCACGGTGTGTCTGAGAGCTGGGGTACAAAGAACAGCATGGGATGAGGCTAGCCCAAAACAATAAATAGTTCTACAGGCCTCACTGAGGCAGTGGGGCCATATCATAAATGATATGCAAGCAACCATTCAGTGATTTTAGATAGGGCGATACAGTGAATAGATTTTTTACTTTTTGACAGGTCGTGCTGGCTAGAATAGAAAATGGTTTGGCGGGGAGCAGCAGTGGAGGCAGAAAGCTCATGGAGCAAACTGCTGTAATAACACGGGAAGTAGGCGGTGGGTTCTTAGAATTGGGTGGGAAAGTGGAACTGCAGGAAACCAGGCTGCTTCAAACAATGTTCAAGAGAGAGAATCAACAGAACATCGTGCTTGATTAAATGTGGGTGTACCGATCTCTGACCTTAAATCACCAGGAAGACGATACTGTCGGTTATCCAGAGGGGAAACCTGTGGAAGTCGATTTTGGGGGTGGAGAATAATAATCATTAACTCTGTTTTGGATGTGCTCAGTTTTAGTTCCTGTGAGATTTTCAGCTGAAAATGTTAAGATGTAAGTGACCTGGGCGTGGCACCCCAAAGAGGGATCTGGGGGTACAGAGTTGGTAAAATCGTGAATCACGATGATCATTACAGCAAAGGTTGTGGATGAGGCCACTGTCTGTAGGGAGAATGCAGAGTAAAAAGAAAAGAGGTTTACTACCTGTCCCCTAAGGACCTAATCCATTTACAGTTTGGGTGGGGGAGGAATTGCATAGACACTTGAAGAGTAAAACCCTTGGAAATAAAAGAAAGCTGCAGGGGAATGTGATGCCACAAATGCTAAAGAAGATAGTAACTTAAGAATATGAGTCTTAGAAAACCCAAAGAAAGGTTTTGGGGAAAGGATTGGGTCACGAGAGCAGAAGTACAGACAGTTGCCAGCTGACCAGTGCGTAACTAACTGCTAGTAAGAATGTCAAGAACTGCACAGGTGTGAGATTTTATCCTCCATGTGCACTAAGAAGTTCACCTCCAGTGGTTTCATGGATGCTGACAGAAGACAGGAAACTCTTAGGCAAAGATGGGACCTCGGCCATCCCACAGTTACCTCCGTTCCCCAAGCCCCAGTTCTCACGGGTCAATGAGATGAGGGCCGGGTGACACTCCAGTCACGGTGATTTTTGTTATAGGAAAAAGAGCCCTGAGTTTGGGTTTGACTACCCCTCTGTCTTCTTCATATTACCACCAGCGGGAGGAGGCTGGGGCCCATGGGCTGGGTGAGAAGACCAGAACCATCTCTTTAAGGAAGGTCTGTCCTTCATCCATCACTGCTTAGGACCAAACAGAGAGAGCATGATGTCATCACATTGATTGTGGGCATGAGAACACACAGACAGGAAGGGCCTGTTAGAATTTTGGATCAGCAGTTTAGGTCTCAACTGTCCTTGGAGGAGACTGTCATGGCCAACTGTGGAGGACGGCATGACACGCAGAGCCCGTAGAGGGGAAGAGTGACCACTCTGGGTGCCAGCAGTAGGGGAAGGGACAGCTGAGTGTGGCACGCAGTTTAAAGGATAGGTTCCATCACCCCGTCACCTTGCAGAGTCTCCCCAAATTAGTGTGTCAACAGCTGGTGACCCGATCTCATGGTGTCTGGATCCATAGGCCCTGGAGAGACCCAAAGGCATGAGTACTGGAGCTCCCTAGGGCAACTGGTCAACCTCAATGCAAGGTAGAGGGACAGAAAGAGCCCCCAAAAGGAGAAATGAGAAGTGGGATCCATGTAGGTCTCAGGCCTCCAACCTTGATATCGCTGCCAACCTGGGGGTCCCAGGCACAATAGGGGACTTGGGAACTTTCAAGGAAGGCACTGCACTCCAAAGCACAGCGTTGCCTGAAGTCTGGGCCCCTGGGCAGAAGCCCCTGTGCCTATGTGCTCTGGCTGCAGCACACAATGTCCGGAAATTTAGAGTAAGGATATTTCTTCCCTCCAAAGTCCAAACCACCCACCTCCTCTCATTTTATTTATTTCACCTGCTCTCTGTATTGTTTGTCTCTGACGTGCTTGCTGGAAACGTTGCTCACCGAGGCTGCGAGGTAGAACAAGAGAAAGAGGCTTGCTGTTCTAAAATTAGCCATGCTGTCTTGCTTCTTCATATATAAGCATGCTAAATTTTTACCCAGCCTCTGTGGGTATTTCAAGAACTACTATAATTATTTTGCCAGCATTTTTCAAATTTGCATTCGTTCTGGTTTTTTTTTTTTTCTTCTTAATGTGTGAAATGTAACCAGAAAAAAAAAAATCAGGAAAATAGGGTAAAAAAAATGGATAACGTGGCCTGTGTTTCCTTATGCAGGGGTGAGATGTCCACGTTCTGTTTGCTTTTGAGTTAAATTCCCTTACACGGAAGGGCATGTATGGTGGTACGCTCGGCAGAGATTCTGTTTCAGAGAAAATAAAAGAAACTTTTGGTTGAGAAAGATAATAGGACTTCCTATTCCTGCGCATAGATAGTGAAAGACGACCTAGAAAAAAAATACGTGTAATTTGCAATTTCTGCATTGCACCGTCTTCTTGCAATGAATGCAGCCTTGCTCCAACAGACGAAAGCCTTTCTGTCACCCACATGAAGGAGAGGAGGGGCCTTGCCCACAGCCACACGCGTGAGCAGCCGGAGCACGTGAGCTGAGAGCTGAATGCTGGAAATCTCAGCGTGACTCGTCCCAAGACAACGTGGCCCTGGCCGGGGGGGCTGCTGTCGGGACTCGAGCCTTTTCATTCCAATCACTCGGGTCTCCTGTCCCTAAAACTTTAGTTTTACAGCTAAAAAATGGATGCATTTAGGAAGATGCTTTCCGTCCTTTTAAAATTAGGATTTCTCTGCTAAAAGGCAGGTGACAAAAAATTTCAATAAGCTCCCTTTAAGTATCTCAGACTTGCCTCATAACTTGTCCCCCCGGGGAGCAGCAGGCACTTGAGAGAGACAACTTCTTATGGCAGAAACAACAGTCGTTCGCACGGAAATGTGCTGCCGTAAATTGCAACTGGGTTGCTTACGAGTTATATAATGTAGATGCACTTTTAAAACGCTATGTGACTCTCCACATCTACAAAAATGGAGGTCCCAATATCTTTGTCCCTTAACACTTAGCAGAGTACCAAGCACGTAGTAGGGTATTTCACTGTTACTTTTCTTTCTTCTTTGCCACTGTTTGTCCTGACTTAGCACCTAGTAGCTGAAGCCTTCATGCCTGTTGACACAAAGCTTATCCAAACTACTCATGATTCAGTTTCTTACCTTCTCCTCTCTCCTCGTCTTTTTAAATAAACCCTTTATTTGTTACTTTTGGGGGTGAGGACATAGAATCTTTCAACACTTAAAGAGAATGAATATTCAGTGTTAATAATTTTTAAGAGAGTCTATGCCTTTTAGAAACCATAGACACCGTGAAGGGGGTACTATAAGAATTATAAAAGTTATTTCACAATACTCAAGTTGAAATAATGTAATATTCCTTTTCTTTTCTTCCCCCACCGCGACCAAATTTAATCTATTGTGCGCCTCTATCTTCCTGGTTGAGAGAAATTCAGTCTCTGTCATTATCAATTTGCCTTCATTCCTTCCATCGTGTGAAGCGAGAGGCCCAGGCTTATGCGGCCAGGGGAGGGTTCGGGTCCTGCGTGTACAATGTCGCGCATCCTCACCCACCATCTGGGAGGCATCGGTACTGAGTGAGAATCGCAGAATCTCCCCATCCTGCTCTCAAGGCATCAGTGGTGTGTGCAAAACTGAAGCCTTTGCCACTTCCTGGGGCACTCACGACACCTGCTGCAATTAGTACCAACTGAGCCTCGGCGTGGTGGGATGCTCCCCGAATTCTCTTCCTACAGTTGGTCTCCCACGTATCTTTTACAATTTAGGCTTTTCTCAAAAACAAAACTCTGGATAGAGGTTGTCTTCTGAATAACCGCCAATCTGTTTTTGGCCAGCTGGCCACAAGTTGATAATAACTATTTGAGGCTGAGATGTCATATCTCCAAAAACTAAACACAGCTACCTTTTGGGGGGTAGAAGAGGGAAAAAGACCCCTCTGATTCCTCTAACCTCGTAAGTAAGGAGACAGTGCATCATCTCCTAACATTTATTCATTGCTGCTTTACTGTGGTGATCTGCTGGTATACAAGTAGATTTTCATACGTTATCTCTGGTACTTCTATCAAACTCCCTTGTAGTATCCTTTTTCTAAAAAGTTTCAAGTTGAGAAAATGGAAGTTCAGAGACTTGTAGTCATTGATCCAACTTCACTAAACTAGTAAATGATGGAGCAAGAATTTAAACTCAGGAGTGTCTGGTTTTAAAAACTGTGTTCTTTCAACTACATTGTGGTATATCCCAGTCATAGAACCATGATGCCCATTGTACTAGTCAGGGTTCTTCAGAGACACAGAACCAATGATATATATGTGTGTGTGTGTGTATATATATACACGTATATACATATATACATATGTGTGTATACATATATATACACACACACATACACATGTACATACACATATATATATATATAAAGTGAGATTTATTACAAAGGATTGGTTTAAATGATTATAGTAGCTGTAAGTTTCACAATCCACCATCTGCAAGGTGGAGAGACCCAGGAAAATCAGTGGTGTAAATTCTAGTCCCAGTTTGAAGGCCTGAGAAACAGGAATGTTAATAGTTTAAGTCTAGGTCCAAGGGCAGTGGATCGGTATCTCAGCTCAAGCCGTCGGATAGAAAAAGAACTGTCTTCCTCTGCCTTTTCGGTCTTTGTTCTATTCAGGCCCTCGGTAGGTTGGATGGTGTCCCCCCACATTAAGAAGGACACTTTGCTTTACTCAATCCAAGAATTCAAATGCTAATCTCGTCCAGAAACACACAGGCACACCCAGGAATCACGTTTAACAAGACACCTGGGCGCCCTGTGGCCGAGTCAAGTTGACACATAAAATTAACCATCAGACCCAGTGGAAGAAACCTTGGAAATACATCTTCGTTAGTTTTTGCAGATGTCACTTTAAAGCAATCTAAATGATCAATTAGATGACAGTATAATCAAAAGAAAGAAAAAAAAATAGTTTCTTTGTTCTGAAATAATTTCTCAACATGTCCCAAGGAGTGGCAAAATAATTCCCAAATAGAAGATCTTTGTGTCTACACAGTGTGTCCTATTGCCATTTGATGGAACAGCCACCTACGATATGTTCTTACAAGACTGCTGCCACCGTCACTCGTGGCTTGGCGTGGTTTGCCGTGGTGCCATGTTGGTGTGTTGCCGCATTGATCCAGTTCCTGATGAACCAGATTGAGTATGCCCTCAATCATCCAGATTGTCCATGCAGAGTTCTGCGAGCACCCTAGCTGGTAGGACTTAAGTATAGTGTATGATTTACTAGTTACGAGTTCATGCAGTGGGATTTGGTTGCCTATGTTGTAATCCTGGTTCAACTTTCTCTACCTGTGTAACTTGGGTAAATTACTAAGCATTTTTAAGCCTCCACTTCCTAATCTCTAAAGTGATGGTAATAATAGCATCAACTCCGTGCGGTTGTGTGAGGGTCATCTGGGGCCATGAACATAATTTATACAGGGCACTATGATCATTATGTGTTTGCTATAGGGAAAAAAAAGAACACAGCACATATTATTACAGCGAGTGCATCTGAGCCCCATACCCCTGTAACAATTTGCCTGATCAGAGATTTTCTCTTCTTTAGGCTCATGCCCTTGGTTTAAGATCAGCTTTCTGCAAATAGAAATAGCTCTCCCTCTGAGCTCTACCTGGAAGTAGCTTGTTGGCTTCTCAAAGATCATGTGTAAGAGGAAAACCTGTTTTCACTGCAAAGATGGCATCTTGTCCCTCCTGGGTTGAGCTCTGTGCAATTCCTAATCTAGTGTCACTGGCTTGCTCTTTCCTGCCACTTTAAATTGTCCTCAAGGTCTGATTAGAAGATTATAAAGGGGTTTCCCTCCCCCACAAAAAAGAACCTATTTTTCTGTCTCTCTTGAAGTCATCAGATTTTTCCTTAGTTCTTAGTTCACGCCAGAGAGGCACTGGGGCTTATTATGCAAATTAAAATAACTTATGCATAACCCACATCACCTTAGGTTGTACTAACGAGTTCTAGATAAGAAAGAATGAACACCAAATTGCGTCAAGGGTATTTAGGAATAACTGCCCAACTAAAAGAATGATGAGGTAAATTGTAAAGGGAAGCTATGGAGAGATTTTTAAGATAATATTTCATACCTTCAACTGTTTTAAAAAATACCTTCACCTGCTGATGTGTCATACATCTGGATTTATGCGTGAGGAAGAAAACTTTCTAAACGTTGAGCAATGACGTGAGCTTGCTAAGGAGGGGTCTCAAATAGAAGAGGACATCTGACCTTCTCCAACACCAGTCTTGAGGGTCAGAGGGCCCCCTTCTGCCCCCAAACTTGCTACTTTAGTGACAAGAGATGCCAGTGAAGTGGTATTTCACTGTAGCTCCCACGGATGAAAACCACTGAAAGCATTGATTTTTCCAGCAACACATAACCCCTCACCAATCCCATGGGCCACCCTAGCCTTAGGGGAATTCAACCTACACGAAACTGTCCAGGACTCAACACAGCAGAAGGAGCACATGCTACATCTGCAATCAAAGAACACAGAGGAATGTCGTCAGAGCCCTGCCCGGTCAGGAATTCTGAGCTCGGGCAGCTGCTGCAATGCCCTTCTCGGAGCATGCTGGGAAGGGTTCAAATCTATTTTAGATAGTTTAAGCAGAAAGAAATTTATCATTGAATGAAGTTTGAGCAGAAATGGTATTCAACGATTTGAATAGGAGTTAGGTGGAGAACTTTTTAGGTGGAGAATATTTCTGCTTGCCCCAAGGGATTACTCACGTTCTGTTTTTTATCGATGTTAATTGGAATATATGTTACTGTTTGCAATCATGAAGACTAACCAGTATAATAGAGGTAAGTCTTAGAAGGGATGTAGAATCAGCTCTAACATTATCACGTGCTTATGAAAGGACACAACTAGGTAGAATGCAGAATGGAACTTGAAAATTTTGGATATTCTTCCTGATTCTGTCATTAATAAAAACCTTCGAATGAAACCTTCTGTTTACTTTTCCATATTGTAGTTTCTCTTCTGAGAAACAGGGTTA
>CAUYRT010108394.1:0-10049 GCA_963574885.1 Lepilemur ruficaudatus
TTAAGGTATGTATGTACATTGTTTTCTTAGACATAATGCTATTGCACACTTAATAGACTGTGAAATTCTGTGGACATAACTTTTATATGCCCCGGGAAACCAGAAGGTTCATGTGACTTACTTTACTGAGAGATTTGCTTTACTGCAGTGGCCTGGAACAGACCCACAGTATCTCCCACATATGCCTGTATTCCAGTACCAGCTTTTCCTCAGTATGTGACTTGCAAATATCTTCCCAGTTTGTAGCTGCTCTTTTCATGTTCTTAAGAGTCTTTTGCAGATAAAAAGTTTTTAATTTTGATGAAGTTAAATTTATCAGTGTTTCACTTACACAAAGTTTGGTGTCAAGTATAACCCAAGAACACAAAATTTTTTCCTATTTTTTTCTACATTTTATGGTTTTGCATTTTAGATTTGAGTCTGCAATTCATTTTGAGTTAATTTTTGCATAAGGTACGAGATTTAGGTTGAGTTTCATATTTTTTGACCTATGAATATCTGATTACTCTAGCACCATTTGTTGGAAAGTCTATCTGCCTCCATTGAATTGCCTTTGCAATTCTCAAAATCATTTGAGAAACTAACTTCTGAAAAATCACCTAACTTTCAAGACTTAGGAGATAAGGACCTGCAGAGGTCTCAGTCAGGGCCCCAGGACGGCCACTGTCAGGATCAAGGACAAACTAGAGGTTTCTAAGCATTGGTCTTATAAAGTGAGAAAAAGAACAGCAAAATAAATCCAAAGTAAGTTAAAGGAAAAAATAATAAAGAGCAGAAATTAGCAAAATTTAAAACAGAAAAAGTTAAGCCAAAAGCCAGTTCTTTGAAATATCAACAAAATCTGTGAACTGACAGCTAAAATGATCAAGATTTTAAAAAAAGAAGGCACAAAACAGAAATATCAAATGTGAACGAGGAGTTATCTTTACAGATCCTACAGTGAAACAATAAGAGAATACCTTCAACAACTTCAGCCAGCACATTTGGCAACTCAGAAGAACTGGTCAAATTCCTTGAAAGAGAACTACTATTACCATATTAACAGACTAAGGAGAAAAAACAGATAATTATCTGAATAGATGCAGAAGAACATTTTACAAAATTCAAAACACCTGCTGATGATAAAAATTCTCAGTAATTTAGGTACATACAGGAATTTTCTCAACCCAATAAAGAGCATCTACAGAAAATGTACAGCTAACTTGATACTCAAAAGTAAAATATCAGACACTTACCTTGTAAGGCTAGCAACAAGGCAAGGATGCCTACTCTCTCCACTTTCATTTAACACTGTACTAATAACATGATGAACCTCAAAATTATTAAGTGAAAGAAGCCAGACAGAAAAAGAGTACATAGTGTATGATTCCATTAATATGAAATGCAAACTAATCTAAAATGACAAAAAAGTGTGTCTGTGTTTTCCTTAGACCCAGAAGCAGAGGAAGGTATGGTCTGGGGAACACAAGGAATCTTTCGGGGGTGACGGAAATGCTCTGTCTTATGGCTGTACATAACCATCAAAACTCATCAAATTGTACAATTGTATAAATTTCCTAAAGGAAAGCAGTTTTTTTTATGTAACTCATTTCTCAATAAATTTGATAAGAAAAATATTAATATGTTTAAAAACTAGAAAAGAGGAACAAATGGGTAAAAAGATGAATTTCAATAGTCTTGGAATCTATAGAAAAGTAATCAAGTGGACATTCTATAACTGTAAAAATATAATATCTTTAATTAAGAACTTACTGGATGTCTCAAACAGTAAAGTAGCCAGAAATGAAGATATAATTAGAGAAACTCAAGTCCAAATGAAAATATCCAAACTTAAGTTTAGAGAGGAAAAAATGTAAAAAACAATGAAAACAGCAGTACAGAGCACAGAGATATGTGAGACACAGTCAGAAAGTTTAATGTGTGTTCAGAAAAAGGAGAAGAATGGAGCAAGAGCAACATTTGAATGGATAATGGCTGAGAATTCTTCAAACCTGATTAAAGGCTCAGTGCACCCCAGGTAGGGTAACAACAACACGCATGCACATGCACAGGCACAAAGACAGAAAATCTTAGCATTGGGCAAAGAAGAAAAGCATTTACTTTTATAGAAACAACAATAAAACAAAGGCAGATTCTATGGCAGGCACTAAAAAAGCCAGAAGATGGAGACCATATTGAAACGTTTAAAATGCTGAAAGAAAACCACTGTCAACCTAGAACTGTATACTCTGTCACGGTATTTTTTAACATAAATATGTTCGCAGACAAAGATGGAGAGAATCTCCATCTCATCAAGAGACCTGCATCATAATACTTTTAGGACATTCTTTAGGCTGAAAGGAAATGTTCTCAAATGGAGGCACAGAACTACAGGAGGAATGAAAGAACATTAGAAAGGGTAAATATACGAACAAGTATTTTAAATTATTGACTTCTTAAAACATAGATAATGTCATATTGAATCTGTAACATACATAGAAGTAAAAATGTATCACTGTGTCAGACTGCAGGAGGAGATAAATGGAGTCAAAATATTCTGATAATCTTAAAACACTCTAATAAGTTACAATGTAATTGAAATCTCTTAGATAACTATTAAAAAGATACAAGAATAAGCCAAGAGATTAAACCAATGAAATACAGAATAATTAATCCACATGAAGGCAGGAAAAAGGGAATAGAGTAACAAATAGCAAGATGGTAAAATTAAATCCAACATTTCAGAAATCAGATTAAGTATAAATAAATACTCGAATTAAAATGTACAGGCAGACTGAATAAAAATTACTATATTCTGTTTAAAAGAAGCATATTTTAAAAGAAAAGATGCAGTTAGGTTGAAAGTAGAATAGAAGAAGCTGTACCACCTGAACACTGACCAAAATAAACTGGAGTAGCTTCATTACTTCAAACAAAACTGACCTTAAGGCAAAATATAATACCAGAGAAAAAGAAGGACACTGTATAATTATAAAAGAGTCAGTTCAGTGGGAAGACATACAACCCTGAATTGATATTCATCTAATAATATCTCCTTAAAATATTAAAAGCAAAAACAGAACTGAAAAGGGAAATAGATAAATCTACAACATAGTTAAAGATTGTAATCCATTAAAGATTGTAATACCATTACACTGAAATTTGTAAGTAAATTTAGCAATATTGCTGGATAGATGATTGATAACCAGCACTCAATTATATTTCTATACAGCAGCAACAACAGCATCAAAAAACCTTTCCGGAAATAAACCTAACAAAACCTGTGCAAAACCTCTATACTAAAAACAACAAACGTCATTGAGAAAAATGAAAGAAGACTTAAATGGAGAAATAAAACCATGTTCTTTGATTTGAAAGGCTCAATACTGTAAAAATGTCAATTCTCCCCCAAATTAATTTATCACACCAAAACACCCCAATCAAAATTCCAGCAGTTTTTTTGTATATAAATTGGCATGCTTATTCTGAAATGTATAAAGATATGCGAAAGATAAAATTGTACAGACAATCTTGATACAGAACACAGGTGGAAGACTTTCACCACCCATTACCAGGATTTACTGCAAAGCTGCAGTGACAGCACAGTAGCCTTGACACGAGATGGAGAGATTGACAGACAAATAGCAACAGAACAGCATCAGGACACAGACCCACCCCACAAGGTGTGCCAGTCGTCTGTTTGTTACCTCTCATCCCCAAACCCACCCTTCTCAGTCCTTTCTGTTGCTTCTGGTGCTGGGCCCTGAGGACACTTCTTGACCAGCTGGCACTGTGATGGGCTTGTCAGAAGAGAGCACTGGAGAGACCCTGCAAGAGGAAGGGTCTTCTCTTCCAGGTTCCAGGGCTTTTTTAATTTTTCTGTGTCATGGCCGCCAGTGGGCAGTAGCGAGCACGTGACTTCCCAGCAGATCTCACAGGTATCTCCTCAGCAGCCAACTCTAACCTGAGGCATCTCAGTAAATTTCTCCAGTGGGTCACAGCTGTGTCCTCTCCAGTGATCCTTGAATTTCAGACTTGCTGGGAAGACCCCCTTCCCAGTTTGTTCCATTTCTGGGCACGCCCCTTTAGCAGCTTCAACATCTGTTATTCCCATATTCTTGATAGCAGCCTTTACCCTTTACCTCTCTCCACAGTTAATCCCTTTTGCTAGTTAACAAGTGTTTATATTAAATTTTCCCTATTGAAATTACTAGTGTAATTATTGTCTTCCGACTGGACCCTGACACATAAGGTCACTTGATTTTCAGCAAAGGCACCACCTGCAATTCAGCAGGAAAGAATGGTCTATTCGATAAATGGGACTAGAGTAACTGGATATGCATGTGAAAAATATGAACCTGGACTCCCTTCTCACACCACACAATTGGATTGGACCTAAATGTTAAAGGAGTACATAAAGATCCTATAGAAAAACATGGAACAACATCTTCATGGGCTTGGGGTAAACAAATTTTTCTTAAACCAGACAAAATAAGCACTGCTTATGAAAGAAAAGATCGAGAAACTGGACTTTATTAAAACTAAGAATTCCTGTTTATCAAAAGACCATCAGAAAGTAAAAAGTGACAAGACAGGGCACACACTGGGAAAAGATGTTTGCGATACATATATCAAACAAAGTATTTGTCTCCAGAATGTATAAAAACACTGCAAGTCAATATTTTTAAAAAAAGGTGACCAAGAAAAAATGAGCAAGAGACTTGAACAGGCACTTCAGAAGAGAGGACCTCCAAGTGGACATCCAAGTACATGTCCTCTTATAAAGTACTTATAAAGAAGTGCTCAATAGTGTGAATGATCAGAAAAGTACAGATTAAGACCACGATGAGATAACACCACACAACCTCCAGAAAGGCAAGCATGAAAAAGACAGAAAACAGCAAGTGCTACTGAGGATGTGAAGCAACTGAATCTTCATACGTTGCTGGCTAATTGCAAACTGGTTCAACCACTTTGAAAACTGGCAGTTATCTACTAAAACAAACATACACCAACACTATGACACACCAGTTCTACTTCTGGATATATATGCAAGAGAAATGTGCATCTATGTTGGCCAAAAAAGAAATGTGCATCTATGTTGGCCAAAAGAAATTTACAAGAATGCTCACAGAAGCTTTATTCTTGAACTGACCTCACATGATGTGGTCCTCCTGCCTTGGTCTCCCAGAGTGCTAGGATTACAGGCATGAGCCACCACGTCTGGCCAGAAGCTTTATTCTTAATAGCCAAACAGTGGAAACACCCCAAATGCCCATGAGAGCAGTAGAACAGGTGAACCAATAGGCAAACTGTGGAACATATGTACACTGGAATACTCAAGCACCATAAAAAATTCCTCTCAACATCTTTCTAAACTTATGCTGTGGCACAAACATGTCGAGAATATGCTTTCTAATGATTTATTTTTTTTACTTTTTCCTGGTATCACACTAACCACTTTAAAAAAACTACAAAGGGATTATTTCCCTACTTACAGTATCTTATTAGCAAGACACAGACCATGTAGCCACAGCTCATTTTTAATTGAGACATGTCCTGCTAATTTTCACAAAGTCTAGGATTCTCCTCTGTTCTGTGAGTCCCAGAAATGACATCATGCAGGCTCAGGCACACTGACCATCATGCACCAGATGCTGTGCACCCACCTGGCCTGGCTGCCTTCCCCATACCCTCCTCCCCAAGCATCTTATCCTGTTGTCTCACGTGGGCCTCATCATTTAATCCCTGGGAGATGTGAAAGACAACTTTTTTCTATTTTACATGTTAGAAAAAAGAAGTCTAGGCAATAAAATAACATTAGCTCTCCCTTATTGCACCTTGCTATTCACAGACTCTCTGAGGTCAAGCTGAAATGCCTGTCCTCTCAGGCCTTCTTCCAGCCTTCAAAGTGCCTGCCTCTCCCAAGCTCCACATCACTCTGTTGCCCTCCTCTGACTATGCATACCTGACAGCACACGGCATTGCAGACACATGTGTTCGTGCATTATTCCCCCACTGATCACGTGTTCCTAGAGGGTGGAGGTTATCGCCCACCTAAGCAGCCACCAGGACAGCTTTTCAATGCTAGGAATCCAGCCCAATTCCAGCAATTTGTTGGGCTAGATTCCTAGCATCACATCTCAGCCTCAGCCTGGGAAGGCTCTCTAGGGAGAAGGGGTCCAGGACCATCTGATGAAAGCAAGGACCAACACGTGACATGGAGGAAAAGGAAGCCCCACCTTCATGAGGCCTCTGGTCTGATGCAGTGACAGCACTGATGCCGGCAGAGCTCCTGGCCAGGAATGTGGTGCCAAAAGGCTGATTAGCTCATTGCTGCAGGGCTGGCAGGCATGCCGGCTCCTTGGCCCGGCCCCAAAGAGTGTGATGTGAACATTACACACCATTAAGCTGACTCAGAGAACAAATGACTAAGTTTCCGATAATCAAGGAGATTTTGGCTTGGCCATTCTTCATTTCAATGCGACCTGAGTTTAATGCATTCCGACAGATGACTCTGGCCCACCCCAAAGGAGGTGTCTCTGCTGTGGGGTGTGCTCAGCCAGGTTTGTCTCACAGCAGTGGCGGGGTGGGGGGCATTTTACTGCCTTTCTAACATTCCACCCGCCATTCAGAATCCTCTGTGAACACTGTTCTCCAATATCAGGCTATAAAACGGGTGATTCTGTTTATAGGAGCTGTGCTATTTAAAGACCAGCTAGCTCATTAATGTCACCTGCCACCACCTGGAGGTTTATGTAGCAACTCAAAATGGCCCACAAAGAGAGGAAAATCTTCATACCCCAAGGAAATGAAAGATGTTAGAGGGAAATAAAAGGAATAAAACAACACAGATAACCTAATCCACACCCCAGCCACGAGTGACCCGTGGCTCTTCCGGGTGATCAAAAGACAAGCAATTCCACATCACTTCCTGCATTTTCATTTTTCTTCCATTCCGGAGACCCTTTGTGGAGGGTGCAGGCTTCTGTGATGACTCTTCAACAGCAAGAAGTGACAGAGGTTAGAAGATAAACTGAAGCTCAGTCTACCCTCCCTCCACTGCACCCTGGCAGAGATTTTAGCCAACACCTCACTTCCTGTTGGTCTCTAACACCAACCTCACTACCATCCAGTTGAGAGGCAGAGATTCAGACGGTGAGAGAGTCCAGAGTCACACATAGCCACATCTGGGACTCCTATCCTTGCCCAGGTTGTCTGCCTTCGTTTCTGCTGTCAAGAAGCTGAGGGGCAGGACTTGTTCAGCCAGTGACAGTGCTCACTGCAGTGCTGCAAGGCACAACCACAGCAGGAGAGGCCTCCCGGGCGCTTCTGCTCTGAGATGGGAGATCTAAACCCGATGGTTTCTCAGGGCCCTTGCATTAATATTCTATGGTCAGACAACCACTATCAAAAAATCCCAAAACAACAAATGCCGATGAGAATAGGGAGAGACAGGAACACTCTTACACTGCCGGTGGGACTGCAAATTAGTACAACCTTTGTGGAAAAGAATTTGGAGATACCTCAGAGAGCTAAAAATAGAAATACCATTCGATCCAGCAATAGCATTATTAGGCATCTACCCAAAAGAGCAAAAGACATTCTATAATAAAGACATTTGCACCCAAATGTTTATGGCAGCACAATTCACTATTGCAAGGAAGTGGAAACAACCCAAGTGCCCATCAATTCATGAGTGGATTATTAAAATTTGGTATATGTATACAATGGAATACTACTCAATTATAAGAAATGACGGTGATCTAGCACCTCTTATATTTTCCTGGGTTGAGCTTAAGCCCATTATCCGAAGTGAGGTAACACAAGATCGGAAGAATAAGCTCTACATGTACTCGCCATCAAATTGGTACTGACTGATTAACACTATGGTGCTCACCTGGTAGTAATATTCTCCAGGGATTAGCGGGTTGGGGGGTAAACTCACAACTAAAGGACACAGTGAGCATTGTAGAGGGGAAGGGCATGCCTCTAACCCTTGCTAAGGAGAGGCAAAGATATAAAATGTAACCAAAATGTTTGTACTCATAATTTCCTGAAATATAAAAATATATATTCTATGGTCAGTGATGCCCTAAGGCCCTGCAAAATCCTGTTTTTAGAAAGAGTCAATCATGTTTAACATATTCTAGGGAATAAGTCAGAAACCTAATCTTACGGTTTAAGAAATTTTCTAATGATAGTTTGGAAACTGAAAGGGAAATGCAATTAACCAGAATTCCCTACTCTCTGGATTCTCTTGAGAAGAGGCTTTCCTGTATTTCCACGAAGAACAATGGAGGCAGCCACAGCGGGAGAGGGTTGAGCCTGAGCAGGACAAGCGCACCGCTGCACCCTGGACTCGGGGCCACGTCCGGCACTCTCCACAGGGACAGCTGCTTTTGCAAGCGGCTCAACCAGCAACAGCACCCTCCCTGGTGCCCAGAGACGGGCTTCTTCACCTTTGTTTCTCCACTGCACGGAGCACAACAGGCACCCAACGCATGCAAGGGAGCCAGCCAGTGAGCTCCGCTTCAATACCAGGCAGTGAAAGTGAATTTCTGTCCGGGGCTCCAACCTGCCAGGCATCCCAGGCTTAGACAAAGACTGGGCACTCCCTCCTCCTCAGCCACTCCTCCCTAGCACAGAGCCCTTCTGCAGAGCAGCTGCTGGGGTCTGCACCAGCTTCCCCATCTCCTCCTCAGTCTTACATCTTCTTAGGCAGTTTTTCAGTTGAGAGCTTGTCCTACCAATCATCTCTCCCTCCTAAAAAAAAAAAAAAACCTGTAAGATCAGAAAAACTATCTACAAAAATATCCTGATCCCCTTCTCAGCATTTAACACAGACACCCGTACCCCACAAATACTTATAAATATTGTTGAATAACAGAATGATTTGGGTTAGATTTCCCATCACAGCAGATCATCTGGAAGGCTTTTGTCTTGAAAATCAAGTGGTAACATCAATTTCTAAAATCATTTACAATATTAAAGTTGAAATGAATCCCTCAGACAATTTCCTTCTAATGTTGGTCTTTCAGTAGAGCCCACTTTCCTATTAGCACTCACCTGAAAACACAGAAACAAAAACTTCAGTCCTCTCTCTGATTCAGTGTGAGGAAGGAGACAGGCAGCATTTGGTGACAGCTCATCATCTCGGTGGGTCTCTGTGGCCCTTCACCAAAACCACCTGTACTTCCTCCCAAGCACTGCAGTATCCTATCACACTGGGCTCTCAAACTTTTGGACTCAGAACCCCTTTCCTCTCAAATAACCTTTAAAAGTGGGTTCTACCTATAGTACTTAAAATTAACCCAGGTTTTAAAATTATTTATTCAGTAATTCATTTACAATGAATAATAAATCCCTTACATAACAAAAATAAACTAGAAGAATTTATAGAACTCTTTAATGTCAGAATTAATACAAGACAGCTTGATTCTCATATCTGCTTCTGCATCATCTGTTGTGATGTGTTGTTTTGACTGAATTATGTGAAGAAAACCCAGCATCACACAAACACGTGGCCAAATGGGAGGAGTATTTCAATAGCCTAAACCCATCATTGCAGATATTCTTGTTTGATACGATATCAAAACTTGACAAGTGGTAGTTTCCTAAAGGTTAGTTGCAAAATGGAATCTGAAACACTATCAATAAACATTTAGGACTCTATTAAAACCCATTATCTATCAGTCTTGTGCTTTGAACAAATATTTTATATATGCTTGATTTTTGTAACATCATACATTAGTGATTTGGAAAATATGAGTTCACTGAGTTACGCAGATCTTTCCAGTATTAACACATTTCAATATGCAATGTCAAAAAAATCACGTTTGTTAGTATCACCACCGAGTTCATCAGAAACATCATCAAATACAGGCATACGTGGGAGATACTGTGGGTCTGTTCCAGGCCACTGCAGCAAAGCAAATCTCTCAGTAAAGTAAGTCACATGAACCTTCTGGTTTCCCGGGGCATATAAAAGTTATGTCCACAGAATTTCACAGTCTATTAAGTGTGCAATAGCATTATGTCTAAGAAAACAATGTACATACATACCTTAA
>CAUYRT010108396.1:0-29280 GCA_963574885.1 Lepilemur ruficaudatus
TCCGGTCAACTGACCCAGAGCTCAGAACATCCGCAGTGCCAGGCTGTGACACCACATCAGAAGATGGGCCAAGGAATATGCAGTTAGGTGAAAATAAGCCATTTAAGGCCTAAGCATAATTTTTAAAGATTTCCTCCTTGAGCTAGCTTTCTCAACGGCCCGCTGGTCCTGTTGCCATCCGGTCAGAGGGTCTCTGTGCGGGACAGCAACCTTCCGGACAGGAGTGGGGGGGAGAGGACCACAGAGAGCACCCGCCTAGGCTAGAGGTTAAGAGGCGAAGGCTCCCAGGTCAGGAAGGCAGGTGATGGATCCAGCGTCTTCCCTCGGCCCGTGCCCTCGTGTGCCCCTGACGTAAAGGCCAGCGGGGAGGCCCCTCACCTGTACATTTTAACAGGGTCTCTTTGAGTTCCCGTTTCTCTTTCCGGAGCTGAGCCAGGTGCCCCCGGATTTCTTCCTTCTTCCTCTCGAGCCTCTCCTTCTCCTCCGTGTACCGCTTCACCTCGGCTTCTGTCCGATTCTTGCCGAGTTTGATCTCTGCAGACCCAGAGAGAGGAAGCCCAGGTCAGCCAGAGGCTGTCCCCAACCATGAGGGCTGTCCTCAATTCTCCCCTTAGGCTCGGAACCTGGGGCTTTGGCACAAAATCAAAGCTGGATACCAAGTCAGCCTAGTAGGGACAGGAAAGGAAATTGGGCCTACACTTTCTTTGCTGTGTGACCCTGGGCAAGTCCCTCCACCTCTCTGAACCTCTGTGTCCTCATCTGAAAAGAAAGGAACCGGGCTAACTTCTCCAAACCACGTCCAAAATGGTCAGCCCTTATCTAGCACGAGCACCTGCAGCGGGCACCCTCAACCTGTCCTTCACAGGCGGGCTGGCGCCAGCGGGGGTGGCCACCACGGTGTCGGGGCAGCTCGATGGGAAGGAGATTTTCTGCTGTTCAGTCTGGATTTTGACTGTGGTGTTTCTCGGGGAAGCCTCCTCGGGCTCCGGGCTGTCCAGCTGCCTCTGCTGTGGGAGAAAGCACATGTGACTCAGCCAGCCAGAGGGCACGGGAAGGTGGGCCGGCTCAGCTGCTGGGGGACGGCCTGTACCTGTTCCTCCGGGGTCTCTGGAGACTTTAAGCAGGGCTCATCTGGGGTGGGGCCGGGGCCTGGGTCTGCAGGGACGGCCTCGGCCAGACTGTCCGGGTGGGGTGCGGGCGGGGACGAGGCCTGGGCCTGAGCACTGCTGGGGCTATGCAGAAAGGACTTAACAGGCGTGAGGTCCAGGTACACTCGGTCCGGCTCACTCTCGCTCGGCGCATCTGCGGCAGGGGTGGCTTCCTCAGCAGGTTCCACCTGCAGGGGAGAGTCGGGACATGCACCACTACACCTCCAGTCCTTTGGCTGTGGAGGGGACACCAGCCCTGCCACAGGGTTCCAGACCCCACCCCATGTTGGAGTCCCCAGAGACCTCTCTCCTGGGGGAGCCACCTGTTGGGTCCTAGATATGCCACTCAAGAGGTGGAGATCCAGGACATAACACTTAACTTCCCTGAACCTTATTTCTTCATCTGTAAAGAGGAAAATAGCACCGCCTTCCCATATGGTGGTTGGCACTGAAGGAGCTAATCTAACAAAGCCCTTAGCTCCGCAGAGTTCAATGTCCAGCTCGGGGAACCCGCCATCAGTATGCCCATTCCACCTCAACTATCAGTTTGGACCTCGAAGGCTAATGGTGTCACTGTTCCCAATCCCAACACCACACCTCCCACACCGAGCACTGACCAGAGCGGTTAACCAGCTGTTCTATCTAGCTGAGTCCCCAGGCCAGGCAAAGTGCCCAGCGTCACATGCAAAAGATGACCCCATTGCACTTAGGTGTCTGCTCTGATGGCCCGGTAGGCGACTCAGAACCCTCTCTTCTTAGGAACAATCTAGCAATCTCTGGTGTCCAGGCATTGAGGTCTGTGGGGGGGGGGAGACAGGACGGCCTCAGGCCACCACCTGGCCTTACCACTGCTGTCGGCTCCGACAGCTCCACGTCGTCGTACAGCTCCTCCTGGCGGTCCTGGCTGGGCAGGCCGTCGATGTAAGTGTTGGGCTCCGAGAACTTTCTCTGCATGAGTCTGGGAGACACAGAGAGACACAGCACACGTGAAGCACATGGGACAGTGTGGCTGAAGCACCAGCCTCGAGGGAGTCATGACGACAAGTGGTGCCACAGAGGCCTCGGCTGCACGAGAGATCTGGGGACCGACACCCATCTGCCACGTATTTGGGGGCATCTCCTCCCTCGTCCCCCAGTGCCTTCTTCCTGGAACTCTAGGTTCCAGATTTTTCTTCCAGGAAAGCAAACTGCCCTGCCCCATAGCCCTTCCCTTGGGCTCCCTTGCCATCTCTCTCAACTCCTCCCTTCTAGATCTCCTTCCAACGACGACAAGAAAAACTCCTTCTCATTCCATCTTTGCAATACACTTGGGGCAGCACAGACCAGACCCGTTTTGTGCCTAAGGTGGCAGATTCCGTTTCGGTGGCTTGGCTGGCTCCCTCCAGTACTGGCTGGGCCCCTGGGCCTGGGAACATGTCTCCCGGAGTCCCAGTTTGCTCATCTGGAAAGCAGAAGTCCCACCCCTGCCCTGGTCTTCTAGGGTGTGCTGAGGACCCGGTGAGGGGTCATGGGAAGTGCTGAATCGACAGCACAGACAAGTAGGTCAGGAAAGGTGACAACTCTGCCCTAAAGGAGCTGGAGAGTCCAGGACGCTGCAGCCACCCCTGAGGCCCAGAGCCTGGCCCAACTCCTGGCTCCTGAGGGCTGCCCCTTGGCCTGGGACTCTGCATCTTCCTGCTGCTGGGCAGAGCAGGGCTGAACCCCGTGCACTTGGCTGCCACCCTGCTCCGCTGACCACCAGGGCAGCATGGCTGGGAACAGAGGCCCCTTGATACTCACAAGAGGGAGTTCTTGGCCGCGCTCACAATACAGGAAACCCTGTTGGCGTCCACATAGTCATAGGTGAACTCTTCTGGGTCTGTCTTGGAGCCTGACTCGGAGAGCAGGAGGCCTAGCCAGTGGCCCATTTCCTCGGAAGACTTGGCCTGCGAGGAGGCAAGAGAGACGTGAGCAGACCCAGGTAGGCAGCCCTTCCCCGCCAGGCCATGACGACACCCTGCCCTAGTCCCCACCTGGACAGGCCTCTGTGACAGCCTGGGGCCATGCTCCCTCCTGTTCACCAGCATATTCCATCCCTCAGTGACCCCAAATAGCATTTCCTGTCAGTGACATCTTGATGCTGCCTCAATGATGCTGTGGACATTTGTCCACAAGTCACATGTGATTCATATACATGTGTCTCTAGAAGACCATAATGATTATTAGATATCACCAGGTGATCTCTATTAAAAATTAAAGTGGAGGCCAGGCTCGGTGGCTCATGCCTATAATCCTAGCACTTTGAGACTGTTTGAGGCCAGGAGTTCGAGACCAGGCTGAGCAACATAGTAAGACCCCATCTCTAAAATAAAATAGAAAAATTAGCCAGGCGTCATGGCTTGTGCCTGGAGTCCCAGCTACTTGGGAGGCTGAGGCAGGAAAATCACTTAAGCCCAGGAGTTTGAGGTTGCTGTGAGCTATAATGATACCACTGCACTCTAGCCATGGTGACAGAGCAAGACTCTGTCTCAAAAAAAATTAATTGGCTAATTTTTCTATTTTTTATAGAGATGGTATCTCCTTGCGTTGCTCAGGCTCGTCTTGAACACCTGGCCTCCCAAAGTGCTGGGATCACAGGCATGAGTCACCGTGCCTGGCCCACAATGCATTCTCATCAAGTACATACACTGGGTGCTTCTACTAAAATGTCAACATTTTTTTCTTGCCTTTTTGTTGAGACAAAACTGGGAATTCTATAAAAGCTACAGGTGTGTTTGCATGAGGACAACAGCCACCCCTTTGGCATTATACCCCATAGCTCTGCCGCTCTGTGGCCACGTTCTCTTCATCAGAGAGGCAGTGACTAAGCAGAATTAGTTGGTTTCCTTTTCCCGCTTGGTTTCAACTTGATTTCTCATTGCAGCTGGTCAAGGGCATCCGCTAGTTCAGGTTGCCACACCTCTGCCCTGGGCAGCGGTGACAGCTTCGGACAGGTCTCATTTCGCCACTTCTTCCATCCGTCCCCCACCCAGGAGCAGGAGGAAGTGTCTCAAAACCCACATCTGAGCACGTCACCCTCCCTTAGTTGGGTGATTAGCTGAATGACGTTGCACTGTCAAACTAGGAGGCAAGTTCCATGAGGCCGGCGGCCTGTCTCTCTCTCGTCCACCGTGTCACTGTGCTGCGGAGACACCTGTCTACCAAGGACAGTGAACGGATGAGCGAGCACAAGCTGGTCCCCGGGAAGCAACTGCGATGTGGCTCTGTCGCCACCAGAGGGCGGTATTGGAGCAAAGTTTGGATGACGACCCTGGATAAAGACTAAGTGACCAGGAATTAACAGGCAAGTGTGTGCTTTTGTGCATAGAAACCAAAGCACAGGACTCCGCCTGCCCCAGGCTGCAGGGCATTATGTCACCTCTTATTTTTGTAAATGTAACATCACATCAAACAGAGGGTGGGGACTGGGAGGAATGTCATTGTATCACAAAGCTAATTCTTCCCCAGATAAGCCCTAACAGTCGTCATTTCTGTGCACTGAGCCCAAAGGCTCTCCCAGTTGGTGACACACACACGAAATGGCACCGACTTTGAATCCCTAGTAGCTTTTCCAGCGGCTCAGGGAGTTATAAATACTCTCTCTGCCCTAAGTGCAGGAAGTAGCTCATTGTCCCACTCCTATAACACAACCACCCTGAGGTCAGAAAAGGAATGGAAATTTTAAAAAATGCAAACAATCTCAGGCAAAGGAAGTAAAAATAACGTGCGGTGACATTGATTCTCCCTTGGTAGGATTACAGTCCTCGAGACTGGCAGCCAAACAGCCACGACCGCCACACCCTGGCTGCCCTGTTGCCTCCCCCGCAGGCCACGGTACCTCGAGCTTGGCCAGCTCCTCGCCCTTGTGGAGGATGCGGAAGGAGTAGAGGTGGTCAGGGCTCGGGTCCGGGACCACCTCACAGCCCACCAGGCTGAGGGGCTGCTGGGCCACCTTGCTCCGGTTCCGGTCCTGGTAGAAGTGCAGGTGATTGTCCCTGACGGAGCACCAGCGAGACTTCCACTGGCTGTTCACCAGCACATTCAGGTAACCTGCGGGAGGGGATGCAAATGTAGGAGGGACGCACCCACAGGAGACCATGGGTGCCCAAGGGTGCCATTGCCTCTGGGCCTCCCGAGAGTCTGCCCTGGAATCTCAGCTTCAGAACCAGGCATGCCTTTCTTATCTTATGGATGCTGTGAATCTCGTAGTACCTTTCTTCCCCTATAGTGTCAGCAACAAGGCCCTTCGAAGGTGGGCAGCACAGCTGTCTGGTTTTGGGCAGAGGTATGTCCAGAGGGAAGTGAGCTGTGTCCTCGATTAGACCAGGCCTGGCAGGTGCACAGGACAGAGGCTACCCCCCTCCTGCCTCTGCTTGCCCAGGCCACCGTGGCAGGAAGCGCGCCCAGCCCGAGTCTCTCCTCGCTGCAGGTTCAATCCTGTGGTCTCCGCAGCCTTCCCACTGCTGGGCCCTCCAGACTCGGCCTGAAGTGCCCAACTCTTCTCACCCTCCCAGATGTGCCGCTCAAGGACCTGCCCCGGCTGGGTCCCAACTCCTGGCTCCGCCTCCTGTGCCAACACCTGGAGCCTGATGCCTTGGAACTCTGCTTCTATGCTGGCCTCCCCAGCCGGACACAGTGCGCTCCTCAAGGGCAGGAACAGTGCCACATTCCTCTTCAGGGCCCAGGGTCTGTGGCCCTCTGGCCTCTCCCCCAGGGTCTTCCTGTTTCTCTGTGGCCTGCAGAGGCTGCCGGCATCGGGGTGCGCACACCATGCCATCCTGTTCTCAAATGGTTGCATGTGTGCGGTTCAGCTTCCCAAGGGTTCTTCTTGTCCCCTTTATAGGCCATGCTCCGGCCCTCAGGCACCATCCCGGCCTGTTCAGCTCCCACCCATCCTTCAAGACTCAGGTCCAGGAAGCCACCTCTGACCACAGAGCAGGGAAGGTTCTTTCTGTCCCTGAGTCTTAGAGCTACAGAGACGGTGCAGTGAGCACTCACGGGTATAGAGCCATCTTCTCCCTTGGGCTGTAAAACCTCAGTGCTGTGCCTGCCCTCGGTTCAGTCCCCTCTTCCTAACACTGTGCCCCCATACTCCATAAATACATATCGACTGAACGTCATTTTTAAAAGTACACTAGGAGGACATCAGTGAGTTACCCTCCACTTCCACAAAGGACCCAATGTTGCTGGAGAGAGAGTCTGGTTAGGCGTAAAGAACCACCTGCAGGGAAATCAAACAGGACCCCGAGAGCCCCACGCTATCCGTCCTAGACGTGTTTAAAGCAAGACCTGAAATGCTCCGCCTGTGCGGTCCGAGCTCGCCTTCCTGGAGACAGGCTCTGGCCCTGTGAATGAGCCCTCTTGCCCCGGGGCTGGCTGAGATTCTTACTGGATGTCTGGAGGGACCTCTCTGCAGGCTCCAGCGAGGTGGACTTCTTCCTCCCCAGGTTCATTAGGTTGCTCAGTTTCAGGCCAGCGGAACATTTCTTCTTGACTGTCAAGATGAGAGAGAAAGAGTTGGCATTACAGACTGTCCACCCACATGCCCGAGAGAGATGGAAAAAAATAGCAAACCCACCCCCATGACATGCACCCATTCCTCCCCCACCACGCACACACGCACACGTGTGTGCGCACACACACAGTCTGCTCCCCAAACCAGGGTCCTCAGGCCAGAGTCAGGTGTCTCTAAAGCCACACTCTCAAGAAGGGTACACAGACTTCTTACAGAATATGTAATCACGGAGACTCTTTACTGATTGTACTGGCTCAAAGGGATTTGAAATAGGATTAACAAAGAAGAGATGGGAGAATATTCTATCCCCAGAATTTTATGAAACTTCTTCGATTTGGCCATCTCTCCCTTTTCCCTGGATCTATCAGCTGTCGTATTTCCTAGTAGTTTATTCACTGGAGGCCGAGTTAAAATCAGCTGCTCAAACCCATCAGGGTCGAGCCAAACAGCCAAGTCTCTCACCCTCGAACACCACCTCCCTCCCGACTGTGACGGGGGAGCCACAGTGTGGTTACCATCTTTGGTTTCTGGGACCTCCGGGTGGCCGTCCATGGAGCTCCCGTACTCTGAGGCTGACAGGTACTTCTCAGCTATATCTGGCTGTGGACAAGAGACAGACGGATGGATGGGATTGCTGGCTGGGAAGAGTTACCACGGGGACTACAAGTTTAGGGGACATAGTAGATGACTCTTGGGCATAGCCCAGAGGTCCCCGCCCAAACCCCCAGGAGCCACCCAAACAGCAGGTAGGACATTGGCCCAGCTTCCCTCTGGGGCTCTGTGGAGCCCCTGCCCTTGCCCTTCCTTCCTGAATTCCCCTGCCCTGGCCCAGAGCACCTTCCCATCCTTCCTTCTTCACAAGCTCTCCAAAGGCTGCTCTACCTGATGTGCCTGTGGCCCGCAGCCAGTGGGAGGGGCAGGCAGACAGCCAGGGGTGGCATCAGAGCCTGCATCCCTAATGAAGTTGACTGTCAAGCGGGAACCACCCATCCCGGGAGGTGAGCAAGTCTTTGAGAGCCGGCTGTAC
The DNA here is from genome assembly GCA_963574885.1 of Lepilemur ruficaudatus. NCBI lineage: Eukaryota > Metazoa > Chordata > Mammalia > Primates > Lepilemuridae > Lepilemur > Lepilemur ruficaudatus. The sequence continues at coordinate 7,709 of CAUYRT010108396.1, forward strand.
TAGCAGAGCTGGCGGTCTGCACCCCCGGCGGGAGCGTTCTGCAGCCGGTGTCCAAGTTCACTGAGCCCCTCTGAGCCTCACTCTGTACGTGTGTCCCACAGGGATGATGTCCCAGTGTGCATTCACGGAGGTCTTGGAGACTAGAGCTAATCCCTAGAAAAGCGTAGCCGCTGCTGCTGCTAGAATGTGCAGCATTCGGGATATCCCAGTCAAGCCTCTTCTAGAGGCGCGCCTACTCCAGACCTCTAGAAAATGAGCTGACCGGCTCCCAAGCAACAGGACCAGCCTCAGACAGGGTCTAGGGGCGGCAGTATCTGGCCCGGGGTAGTGGGGGGGGGACTGCACACTGAGTGTTTGGGGGCAGCTCTTGTTTCACACCCCAACGTGAAGAAAATCCAAATTCACTCCAACTTTTCTATTCTTGTCAGTGGCCGAGGAACGAATGAGACCATGAAGACATCAGCTCTTCTTAAGTTCCTCTGGAAGGGCTGTGGCTATTTCTCCACGTGGGATGGTCCATGCCCTCCTGGAGAACAAATGGCCTCCTCCCTGCTCAAGCCCTCTGCGTCCCTCTTGCTTTCCTCCCTTCCAGGAGTGGGGACCTCCAGATAAGACCCCCTGGCTGCTCTGGCACGCCGAGGATTCAGGGTACTTATCTGCAGATCCTCAGGGACATGACATGTGACCCCACAGATGATGGTCCTCCCCTTGGCCAGCACCCAGCCGAACTTCCTTGACCTTGACCCTTGAGGCCAAAGCTCCCCCAAGCTCCATGCAGATGAGCACTAGAGCCTTTGGTTGGGGTCAGCACTGAGACAGTTGCCCCCCTACCCGGAGGCCCTACAGGGGAGGGGAAGGAAGAGCCTCATGAAATAAATCTCCCTGCTTGAGAACGCAGCCAAAGGTGCTTTTGTTCCAATAAAGCTTCCCCCTCCAGCAAGAAAATATTTTAGGTCTGTATCAGTTTCATCTGTTTTCCTGCCAAGCTAAAGTTGCTGTACTTATCCAAGCATTGTATGTTTCTTATTCATTGGGCTGAGATGCAAAAACAAAGCCCCCAATTTTACACTTTCAATTTTTATGGAGAAAACACAGAAGCAGACCCTCCCCCAGGAAGGGTTGGAGCTTACTTTCTGACAGTTAAGGCGCTGGGCATCGGAGGTATACTGGTTTCCCTCCGAGGCTCCTTCGGATGGCAGGCCGCTCACCTCCTGGATGACCTGAGGGAGAGAACAGCCGTGAGCAGAGGCCAAGGTTCCCGTGACGCCCTCTGGCCAGCAGTGTGAGCCAGACCGAAGCCAGGGACCCTCTGGGTCAGGGAAGGGCGGGCAGAGGTGGGAGAGAAGATGTTCTATTTCCAAGGAACAGAAACCCACCCCCACTTCAGCCCCTGGCCTGCGTGTGGCCTGGGCACAGCTGGGGACAGGCTTGCCATGGGTTCAGGGCAGGTGAGGGGCCCTTTGCAGCAAAGCCCAGAGATGACCAGAGCAGCCCACCCTCGGGCCCCCTTCCTGCTGCCATTCCAGGCAGGGGTGCTGCTCTCTTGCGGGTGTGATGAACAACCATACTGGCTGGATGGTCCCCTGGCTTTTCAGGGGCTGTGTGACCCTCTACAGAGTCTCTGTGCTGCCTGGGGAGCCCGCAGCCTGCCGGGAACTGATGGCTGGCTCCCCAGACTTGCCTGCCACCCTCCACCCGCGCTTCTCCTGGAAGGAGCCTGTTCACTGGCCCCCGGGCCTGGGCTGGGGCAAGGCACAAAGGGAGCAGTGGGAATTCCCAGGGCACCCACAAACACACGGCCCCGCGGAGGTGCAGAATTAACAAGAATAACGTCAGAGATCCTCCTTTTTCAGTCCCTGCCTAGAGCAGTCTGTGGAAATGGGTTTAACATCGCAAGAGCCAAAGAACAGAGGAACAAAAGCCATGGGGAAGGGGAAACTTAAGGCATTTCTCTCTCCTTCGACTGACTCCAGGTCAGGGCCACGGTCCACTCTGAATATGCAACATCGTGTCACGGGAAGGGCACAGACACTGGAGTCGGCTGATCAGTGGTGTGGCTGTGGGCCTAAGCCTCAGTCACCGCATCTGTAAGCTGGGACAACGCCTATGCCACAGGGCAGCTGTGAGAACTCCTGTAAAGTGCCCAGCATAGGGCAGGCACATTCATTCCTGTCCTTATTAGCTTGAGCCTAAATACAGGGGTGTCCCTGTCCAGGGGAAGCACCATGGAGCCAGCAGCTCAGGCCCAAGGGTGCGGGGCTTTCTGCTTCCCTGGCAAAGACCTGCCTGTGCCTTCCTTTCCTGGGACCCTTGCCCCACAGTCAGCATCTGTCGTTTACTATCACACCTGTCTACCTCTAGGCACAGGTGCAGAACTATGCAGAATTGGGACACAGAGGCCAAGGCAGGCAGGTAGGTTTGACAAACCCCACGCAGCCAGGCGGCGAGCCCACTGAGCAGGCTGCCAGCCCCAGCAGACTGCAAGAGCGGCAGCTGCTCAGAGCAGGCGTTTCCAGCTGAGTCCAGCCCTGCACTCCTCTGACTGGATGGAAGAGGGTCTCTCTGTGAAGGCTGGACACAGAGGCTGTCCCTCTGAAAGTGTTCTTGTCTTTGAAACCACCAGCAGAGGCTATGCGGGCTCAGGGGCTCAGGAAGAGGGTGTTGAGAGTTTGGGGAGGGAGGCTGGGGGGTCAGGGGAAGGACAGGTGGGTCTGAGCAGTCAGAGGAACAGCACTGGGAACGGAGCATGAGAGGTGTGTGTTGCGTGTGCATGTGTGTATGCAAATGTGCGTGCATGTACATATGTATATATACATGCAAACATGTGCATGCATGTGTGCACGCAAGTGTGTGTGCACAGTTGGTGAGAACAGGGAGGGGTGGCCTAGAGACAGGAGACTGAGGCAAGAGAAGAGAGTTAAAAACCAAACCAGCAGCCCAGAGCCCTGGATCCTAGTCAGCTCTGCAGCCCAGGACAAGCTGCTCGCTCTCTCTGGGCCGCAGTGGTCTCATCTGTACTATCCAAGTTTCATGGAGCACTCAGTATATACCAGGCACAGCGCTAAGTACTTTATGTGCATTAAAGGAACCAATCCCACATCACTCATCTAAAAAGAGGTGAAGCCAGGATTTGAACCCGGAGCCCTGCCTCTTAACTGCCCAGGGCTTGGTCTTTCAGAGCTTGTTAGCTCTCTCAGGAACCCCCCATGGAGATCTGGGAGGCTCATCTTTAACGTGGGCAGGCAGCCCCCCCATCATCACTGCACCATGGGTGACCATGCACAGAACTGAGCACGGGCATTGGTGGTGGCAGACAGCACAGCACTGTGGTCAGGCGGCTCTGGCTCTGAGATCCAGAGCTGCCAATCACCTGCTAGTCACCACATGCGTAAGCTGGGACAACACCTACGCCACAGGGTGGCTGTGAGGAGTTGTGTAAAGTGCCCAGCACAGGTCAGGCACATTCATTACTGATCGGTCACCTCCACCCTCTGAGCCTTAATCTCCACTCCTGTAAAATAGGGCCACTAACATTGCCCAGCTACCCCAGCGTGGTCAGGTGGATTAAATTTGCTAAAAGCCTTGGTCCATGGTAAACACGTAACCAACGGCAGTGACATCTATTCCTCCTTAATAAGGAGGCTGGTGATGCCACTAGAGGTGACAAGGTAAATGGATTTCAGCTATAGCCAAGTCCAGGCTGCTGAGAAGGCGTCAGACCCCTCAGCAGAGGCTGCAGCCATTTCCGTGACGGATCACTCCCACAAGGGACGAAGGAAGCCCTGGGAACTTGAAGGATCACTGACCCTCTGCCCTTGACCACCTCATCCATCCCTTTGGAGAAGTGGCAGCCACAACTCCAGGGGTCCCTCCGAGCGGCCTGGCGTCCCCTCACCCTGAGCCACTGCTCAGCCTGGTCCCGGCTCTGCAGGCCCAGCACGATCACGTCCGCGTTCATCGGCGTGATCTTCAGCTTGTGCTCCTTCTTCCGCACTTGCTTCTCCTTGTGAATGACACTGCTGCCCAGCAAGTTCACGTCCAGCTGAGGGCTGTGGTCCTTGGAGGACTTATAGCACTGGAAGAAAGGCGAAAAGATAGCACTGCCGTGCCGGGGGTGCCAGGCCAAGGCAGGTCCTGCAAAGGGGACCTGGACGCTGCGGGACCCACCGAGAGCCTGGCTTTCTGCAGCAACACGAGCAGGCTGGACACCCCAAGGCAGACCCAGAGGCTTAACCTCAAATGTGAGCAACCCTTGTTCTTATCATTAGATCATCTCCCTCTCCTTCAAGCCTCCTTCTCACCGGCCTCCACCAGGGACGCCCCCGGGACTCTGCTATGCAAATGGCTCTCACTTGCTCCAGGCCTGATGGGCTCCTAACATCTGTCCCCTGTGACAGCTTTCACGTGGCCGGGGTGGAACACACTTTCTCTGTTTCTCCCCTCTCTGCATCTCTTCTTGGCTTCCCTGGTAAAGGATCCCCGGGACGCACAGACTAACTCGTGGTTAGGAAGACGATGTGTTAGCAAAGAGAGGGAGGGACGTTCTTTCCCTGCCGGGACAAGGCTTTGCTCTTGGTGCCCCATTTGTAAAATGGGGTCCTTACAAGGTCACTGAACAGGATTACCTGAAATGACATTTGCACAGAGCAGAGCCCCTTGTAACCATGAAGAAAAGGGGTTTATAACAATGCCATGGCACTGAGAGTCAGGAGGTAAAACTGGGAATTTTAACTTAAAATAGCAGGGGACAGGACAGTTGTCAGAGTTGTATCTTCTGATTCCTTTAAAGATCTTGCCTTATAATCAGTAATTCAAAATACTGTAGCTTCTGAGAGGGTATCTATGCTCGTCATGCTGCAGAGATGACAGCGGCAGCCAGGATTGAGGCTGGGGACCGGGGCTTGGGCTGGGGGAGCCCGACAGGGATCCAGTGGTCGGGCTATGAGGAAGGACCAGGGGACAGAAGATGTGCCTCTCTCAAAAAAAGGAGGATGGGATGGGATGGGATGGGATGGGGAGGGGAGGGGAGGCAGTGGGAATCAGCCCCCTTTGAAAGTCTGATGAAAACCACTAGACCTTTCTAGTTCCCAAAAGCCCACCCACACAGAATCCTACATACACTTCAGGTCAAGGAGAGGTTAAAACCCGACAGGAACAGGCTGGAACCCCCTGGCATCAGGCACCACCCTGTCTCCCTTCCCCTCCCCCCAGGAGAGACGTGAGGGACACAGCGTGGGTGGACTGACCAGCAGTCGGGTGTCCCTGATGACACAGAGCTGCTTGGCCCACTGTCCCAGCCACTTCTTGCGCCACAGGAAGGCACAGATGCGGGCATCGCGCATCAGCTCGATGCTGGCCTCCGGTGAGGGCCACTGGTAGGGGGCCGACCTGCCCTTGCCGCTGTCCTCTTCATCGTAGGACTCGTAGGAGCTGCTCACGGCCTCTCCGTCCTCTGCAAGGAAGACCAGCCCAGTCAGGGCCCACCAGGCAGGGTCCTGAACTGGCATCTCTGGACGGGGCAGTGGGCAGCAGGCAGGAGCAGCAGCGGCCCAGGCCACAATCCCCGCCCTCACACCAGCCCGGCGGCCACCAGCCACAGGCCAGGGCTGCCTGCCCTGCCCCAAGGCTGCATCGTCTCAGCCAAGCTTCTGGGATGCAGCCTTTGGCCACAAGACACAAATAACACAAAACCAGAAGACTCTGCCATGCCATCCTCAAATGCTGTCATTTCAGACTCCATGGGAACCCCAGGGAAGGCACCGCTGCCCCACAGATGCCTGTTTGCCCCCGGGAAGGCCATTCCCCTACACTGGGCCCCTGTGTCCTCAAGGGAAGGAGGAAGCAGGTGGGGTGGGTATGTTTCTGGATTATTCCGGGCCTGGCACTCTGTCCTTCTAAGGGCCCGGGAGGGCCATCTGAGCCACTCTGAGCTGTGCACATGGCAGCCTCTGACACACCTGGCTGGGTCCAGTTCTGTCCTGGGTGCAGGGAAGGGGCTTTGGCTCCTCAGAAGTAAAAGGCAAATAAACCACAGCAGGAAATGCTTTCCGGGAAGGGGCCAGCTTCCCACCCCCAAATGCCCTCTCCTCGTCATAGCCCTTTTAAGAATCCCCAATAGACTCTCCTCTCTGCTGCGCTGAACACCTCCTGGCACAAACTTAGCTCCTTTTACCTGTTGCTAACTTACACCTGTCCTTTACCCCTGGCAACGAGCCAACCTCATGTTTCTGTTGTTTTGAAAGAACCCCAAAACTTATCAGAGCATAAATCAGATGCACACTCCACCTGCCTCACTGTCTCGTTCCTGCCCCACCATCCTGCAGGAGTTGTTCTGTTCCCCAGCCCACTGCTCTATTCAAGACCAACAAACACTATGTGAAGAAAATCTGTCTGTCTATTCATCTATCCCTGAGAAGCCAGGCATGGAAAAAAGGGACCCTCAGGATCTCAGTCCAAGCCCTGCTCAGCACAGGAACCCTGTCTACTGTAACCTTGATGCTCTGCCCGAATTCCCCATGGACGGGGAGCTCACTACCTACTGCTCACCGACACTCCCTTCCATTCCCAGGCAGCCCTGACTGTTAGAAAATGGGCCCAACATCCATTTCCCTGTGACTTCTACATAACAGACTTGTTCTGCCCCCTCGAGTCAGGCCAAATGACACTCCCCCTTCATCCCCATGACACCTTCAGAAGAGGGTCAGCCTATGGGCCCCCTAGACTTCCCAGAAGACTCCAGAAGCCCCCTCTACCTGCACAGCTGGGTTCCCGCATACTAAGGAAGCTGAACCACATTTGAATTCAAACACGGGAAATCAGAACGAGGCCCCTACAGCAGTTATCCTAGCTATGCTGCCAGTGAAAATGTGTTTTATTTTAATATTTCTAAAAACAACACTTTAAATATTTTAATATCAGTTTTCTTTAAAAGCAGTGTGGTACTACTCCTCTTTATGGCTTAATTAAAAAAAGTTGCACAGTTTATAATTTTATACTTATTAAATACACAAAGATTGACAACAGCAGTCCTACCCAGTGAGGAACCCTGAACTTTCCTAGTGCGGGTGGCAATGTAAATCACCACAGTCCTCTCAGAAAGCACTCTGTTGTTTCAGGAGCCGTAAAAATACCCATATTCTTTGACCCAACAATCCCAGTCCTGGGAGTTTATCCTAGGAACCCAGTTTTTTTAAAAAAAAGAGGAGGGAGAAATGTTACATGCATTAAGATATTTATTCAGTTGCTATTTAATGGTTAGCAGAAGGGAACCGGGTAAGTAAAGTATGATTTCATCCAGTTAGGAACATACCATGCAGTCAATTAAAATACGAAAACTAGTCTGCAGCTTGATAAATTCCCTAAGATATGGTGGTAAGAGGAGAAAGCACGGTTAGAATTATGTATGCAAACAGACCAGCGCTGTGAGGCAACAGAGAGAGCTTATGGCGAAATAGTTGATTTAATAGGGTGGTAGGATCAGGTCATTTAAAAAAACTTTTCCTCATTGTTAGTATTATCTGTGTAATAAGTAAATATCCAATGTCATTGGGATTCTTCCTTTGGTAACAAAAATTAACAGAGGGAGGCTACAGAGTTCAGTGTGAATGATTTGGGTAAATTCCCAGTTTCGTGCTTTTGGGGTTGCTGCATGTGTTTCATGAAGCATTCCAACACCTGCCCACCCTCCTCCATGGGGGCATCAGGGAGCTAACTATGAACAGCAAATCGTAACCCTGGAGTAGCTTGGAGGAAATTTAGGCAAATGTATTAGCAATTTGATTTACCCCTAAGGAGAATCATAGCACACCATAAATGTAGGCTATTCTTAAAACAGATCCTTGTCTGCATCCTTGGTGCAGGATGAGCAGGAGTGTAAGGCAGGATGCTCAGGTAATTCCAGCCAGGTTAGCCTTCCCCAGGTGTGCTGCACCCCACTGTGTCTTGCAGGAAGCCCTGGCAACCTGAGGGCAGAATGACCATGCACACTCCGGCTCTTTCAGCCATGTGTTCTGATGCCACAGGCAAGGGTCTGTGGAAGGCAAAGGAAGTCACTCCCCTGGAAGGATGGCACACAGGCGTGCACATGCAAAACCCATGCACAAGGACAGGGAGAGGGCCATGGCCACCCTCGGGCATGCACCCATCTTAGAGCCAGGCAGCAGGCAAGGAATCACTGACATTCCAGCTCTGGGGACAAGCAGTACCCAAGGTGATTGTGGCGTAAATGACTCCTTCGGGCACCTGTGCCCATCTGGCGACTCCAGTGGGGAGAAATCTGCCAGGATGACCTGCACGATATCCAGAGGCACAGACAGAGGCGAGAGGAGAGAGACAAGATGAAGAGAGGGACTCGCCCAAGTGCAGACCCGCAGACAGAGACCCAGAGGGGTGACACTGCTGCCTGCCTACCAGAGGTCAGTGCTTGCCTCACAGGTGCAGGCTTGTCAGGAGAGGCCACAGCCCAGCCGAGGACATCACTTCCCAGTCCCCTTCACATGCAGAGATGACAAGTGACTACTCGTCACCAATGGAATGTGGGCAGAAGTGATGTGGTCACTCTGGCTGGTGCTTCGAAGAAGCAGATGGGGCTCTCTGCTCTCTCTTTGCAGAGGGCTCTATGGCCCTAGAGGTGGCCGAGCCAGACATGGAAGGAGCCTGGGTACCCAAAGCACATGAGGACAAGTAATGCCCACAGTGAACCGCTCCATGAGTGAGAAATAGATTTTTATCGCGTTGCTATCAACTGAAACCAGGGGGTTATTTGTTACCCAAGCACGAGACACCATCAATGAAGTATCTCACGTCTCGGGCAAGCAGGACAGACCCCAATATCTCCAGCACAGGCCATTAAGATACTCACTGAACGTTTGCTTGGACTAGAAGACCCAGACCCAGTGGAGCGGTGTGGGGACACGGCTGACAAAGCAGGACAAGAATCCAAGCAACTGGCCTTCTGCAGGATGTCAGCAAAATCACCATTGGCCAACCAGCTAGAGCAAGGGCTGGGGGCCCAAGGCTCACGCCTCCTGCTGCAACCTGCATGTCACGTTGCTCAAACAGGCGTGGGGGACAACAGGCGGGAACTGAGGCCAGGCTGGCTTGCGACACAGGCGAATCCCCGCCTCTGTGCTAAGTGTGACTGCTTCTCCCCAAGTCACCCCCAGGCCTCGGCCTGGCAGGACAAGGCAGGGCCATCTCCTGCCCACAGCTGGGTTTCCTCCACCTCGGCCTGACCCTCTCCACACGATGAGTTCAAGCTGTCCTTGGGATGACCCCCGAGTCCTGGCCACAACCAATATGAACTCAACAGTCCAGAGACAAACAGCAGGAAGCTGGTCTTTCTGACCACTTGTTTGTGTCGAGGTAGAGCGTCTGCCCCACACGCGGGCCCCGGGTGCGTCTGGGGGGCAGGCCCCTGCTGGCCCAGGCCACACCCGAGAGAGACAGGCTTAAGACACACGGAGGTGCTCACCGCATGAGTCACCGTTTCCACCTCCAACGTGCACCCAGACGGCAGCACCGCGCCCTTGGCTTTGGTCTGAAATCACAGCCCCGATCTGTGACTCTGCGACACCTCAGCGGGTCAACACCAAGCGACGTCTGCCCACAAAGCCAGCCTCTTAGAATAGAACAGCCTCCGTCTGAGCAGGCCTCACTCCCACACGGCCCAGAGGCAGTCGGGAAGTGTGGAGGAGGAAGGAGAGAAGAATCCACGTCCTCCACCAGCCTGGTCCCATCTCATCCCCGGTCCTGGTCTTTATGGAACCAACAATGCCCCCGTTCTGCCAAGTTCATTCCCATCCACCCGCCCCCAGGCCCTCACCTTTTAATGTGCAAATTGCTTTATGCTTTCAAAGCCCTTTTACCTTGGAAGGAAGGAAAGCCATGGAGGTCAGAGGGGAGGTCAGCTGCCCTGGAGACTGGGGTCACAGCACCTCCTCCAGAACCCTGGGTGCCTTCCTGGGTGGTGGCATCCCAACACCAAGAGCATTTTTGACCCTACTGCCTCAGGCTGAGAGCGACTGGCCAAGGACAGAGGGTGTCAGTGTGAGCTCACGCCCATCTCCTGTCACTCTCCCCTGCCCCACTTGTTCCTGCTGTTCCTCAGACACACTCAGAGCTCTCCTGCCTCAGGACCTTTGCATATCCATGCTTCTGTCTGCAAAGTTCTTCCTGCACAAATCCACACTACCCGCTCCCTGATAGGTCATGCTATCGGAGAGGGCTTCCTCCCTGTCCAAAGTAACACCCTCTCCATCCTGACACTTGTCACTGCTGACACATTCTGTTCATCTGTTGTCTGTCTTCTCTCACTGAATCTAAGCGCTGTGACGGCTGGGCCCTTGTCCCTGACACACAGCAGGAGCACAGTGAGTCTGGGGAAAGAACGTGGACACTAAGCCTGCCCACCATCTCCACTGCTGACCAGGGCCACAGGCCTCTTGGCTGACACACTCCTCCTCTGTCACCTTTCTGTGCTGGATCCAGCAACATGCAGGTGGGAACACCGAAAACCTCAGACACCGCGAACCTGCTCCCTGTGCGCCATCCCCAGACCCTCCTTGCAGACGGGCTGGGTCTGCTGTGGGTCTTGGCTACCCATTCAGACTAAAGGCCGAATGTTCTGCGGCCAGTGCTCAATTTGGATCACACTCACTGGTCACAGCAGCCCCGACTGACCTCTGCCTTCCAGCTCAGGATGAGCAGCTAGACCCCCTGCAAGCCCTGGCCGCTGGGATGTACCATTGAGGGACGTGTCGTAAGGCTCAGCCTCTTCATAGTAACCCTCCGGAGACTCGATCTTCGGGATGGTGAGCTGTTTCCGCTCTGGAATCTGTGGCATGAACAAATAAAACAAATATTTTCAGATATCATACACTGGGAGCAACTTGGGATGAACCCTCTGGGTGGAAGGAGCCGGAAGTCCGGAAGAAACAAAGTGCCCGGCTGGCCTTTCAGCAGGCTGGGAGGGAGAATACAGAACATCACGAATCCCATCAGTTGCCCAGGCCATAGCGTTTGGTTTGCAGGCAGAGGAAGGGCTGTGGGCACGGTGTGTCGCCTAGCTAAGGCTCAGCTTTTCCCCCTGCAAGATGAGGCTCAACCCCTCCCAACACACACACACAAAATATCCTCACATGCATGACATATCATGCACTTAAGGTCCAGAGACTGTCAGGCTGCTATGGTAGCTATTATGGCTTTTAAATAGAATGTTTTCTAAAAAGACAAACCAATGGCACAGGGAGGAAGACAACCAGGTTTCTCAATCTCAAATTTTTTTACCATAATATAGTTCAATCTCTTGTTCAGTAAATATTGGATGGCTCCTGTGTTTGAGCTGCAGAGGATGCAGTAAGACTCCAGGAGTCCTCCCTGGAGGACTCCAAGGAGGCCTTCACTAGGTGGGGAATTTTTAATAGCTCCTGATCAATGGTGATCAGCAGTCCTGTAACAGATAAGGTCAAGTTCTCTGGGAACCAGAGGAGGGTGTGAGGAACATTTAGGACCAAGAAAGGATGCACGGAGGACGGGATCTTTGAGCAGAGTCTAAAAGATGACCCTGGGCTTCTTGTGTGGGGCGGGGGTGAGCACGTGCAATTTGAGTAGATTAAAGAACATACACTAGTCCTTATTCCACCTGTATGGTGGGCACTAGACTGTGAAGCTGTGCCTCAATAAACTACCCTCTAAGAACAGCAGGGGAGAGAAAAGAGGTAAATTGTGGCATTAATATTAGGAGAGGCAGGTCATGAATATGTAAGCACCGTGAATGTGGGTCTCTAATGTCCTGAATCGTGACACCCTGCGGAGGGCCACAGGAACATGCAGAGACTTGAAAGCAGAAATGGCAGAAGCGGAAATGCATTCCCGCTCTCGGTTTTGGGAAGTCCTTGTGCTGGGCGCTCCTGGTGAGGGACAGGCCCGGGCCTTTGGGGAGGCGCCAAAGGAAAGCACTGGCGCTCTACGGTGGGGAGCTGGGGAGGCAGCAACGGAAGGACCTTGCAGGGCCCCAAGCTCAGAGCGAGCCCTGGGCCCTGGGGATGCCTGCCCTGCCTTTTGAGGAGGTGGGGTTAAGGCTAGGGATCCAGAAACCCCTGTCTTGGCAAGAGCTGCAAGAGTATCCATTCTAGCTCCTCCCAGGGCAGAACACCAGGGTCCGCAGAGCTGAGTCCCGCGTGGCTTGGAGTCTACAGGCTATTTACACAGACCCTAGAGTTAATGTCACCTGGTTTAAATCCAGGCTTTCAGACTTCTTAGATTTATTTTTTTTTATTTATATTTATTTCTTTTCTGTAGAGACAGAGTCTCACCATGTTGCCGAAGCTGGTCTTGAACTCCTGGCTTCAAGTGATCCTCCCACCTTAGCCTCCCAAAGCGCTGGCATTACAGGCCCGTGCCCTGCCTGGTCTTCACAGATTTAACCTTGAGAGGAAATGTCCTCTTGCCTCAGCAGCAGTAAGGTCTCCCCAGCGGGTCCCAGGGCCTGCGTGTCCTGAGCTGGCGGGGCCTCCATCTCTAGCCTCCAAGAAGTCCTGTTCCATCAGGTGGTGCTGGGACCCTTCTCTCTGCCATGAGGTGGGTCTCATCTGCCACCCGAGACCTAGCTCTGGGTGAGGATTCTTGCAATTAGAACAGGACAAAGGGAGGAATTCACCCTTCTGCAAGAGGTCCCCATGGGTCATTATCACCACAGGATCTGTCACCAGGGGTCTCCTGTCCCCTCTTGGGTAGGGCAGCAGACAGTGTTTCCTGAGCGACTCCTAAGCCTCTCTCTGCTGAGGAAAGAAAAATAGCTAAGAGCAGTCAGAGCTGTGAGCGGTATGCAAAATTTACCGGGCCCAGAGCGACAGGAGTATGGGACCTCAGCCACATCTCTCCATGCCTGGGGGCAACTGTTTAAAGGCATTTTGTTCCTGACTAGCCACCTCACCCATTAACTTCAGGTTTCTGGAATCTGTGGTACAAGAACAATGTATAGCCAATCAATAGCTTATGTTATTTTAATATAAATTTTTGGTAAACAATTTAGGGACTGCCTCTTCCTTTTTCCTTTAAAAACCCACTGTAACTGCTGCTAATCAGAGCATACATTCAGGGCAAACTTGGCCCAAATAGACTCTCTTATTTATATTAATTTTGCCTCAGTTTTTTTCCTTTAGGTCAACCCTACAAAATCTGTAAATGGATCAATACGTAAAGGTGGTGTAGGGCACAGGTGAGCAATCCTGACCCTGGCACATCCTTGCTGTGTGACTCTGGGTGACTCGTTTGACCACTCTGGGCTCCATGTAAAATAGAGAGAGGAGACATGTCTGTCACATGGGGCTAAAGGGGTAAGGATTAAACTGTGCTCAGCATTGTTAAATACTCAATAAATATCAGTTTTTACTAACCTAAAAATAAAATGTAAAAATATCAAAGGGTGAAAGATTCTGTGTTCTTGTATTTGGTGGAGGATGAACCTGTGTACCTGGGGTGTATAGAGAGACCTGGCCCTGCTTATACCAAGCTCCACCTCTCCACAGGGGAACAGGACACCCAGCTCTGCAGGACACAGAGGGAAATGATGGGGCCTGGATCCAGGTAAGTGATGAAATGATTCACATAACAACTCAGAAGAGAGTTACATAGTTACACTGACACATGATAGGACAATGACCTATTATCAGAGGTCAGAGGAGAGACATCCTCATCTCTCGGGTTAGGGAGAAAGGGCTGTGGTTTTAATTATCGTCATTATGATGGTGGAGATTATGTGTGTTCAATGAAGATGCAGAAGAGATGGGACTTCAAGGCCTTAAGTAACTTTCTGACTGTTCACAGAAGGGGCGAGGGAAGAAAGTCACGTTCAGGAGGTCGGCAGATTTTTTGGAAAAGGGCCAACTAGTGAACACGTTAGGGATTTTTGGGCCACTCGGGTCTCTTATCTCAGCTATTCAGCTCTACTGCTGTAGCGTAAAAGCAGCCACAGCTAAATAAGCGCCGTTGTGTTCCAGTAAAGCTTTATTCACCAAAGCAGGTGGTGGATCAGACTCGGCCAAACCCTGACTTAGGTTAGATAAGGGGTAGCCCAGATGACCTGAGGTGGCCCCGGTGTCCCTGCAGCTCTAAGCACCCTGCAGAAGGCTCTCAGTGGGGCTTAGTAGATAGGCCAGCCGTGGCCTCCCAGACTGACCATGGCAATGTCTTCTGGAGAATAAGCTGCTTCGCCCACAGAGCAGCTCCCTTGAGGCCAGAGCCAACGCGTGTCCAGGCCTCAAAAGGGAGACGGGGTGGAGACGGCTGTGCTAGCCAGAGCATACACGGTGGCCAGCAAACATCTGTTTCTCCTGCAGCGTGCACCTGGCTGTGCAAACAGAGCCCTGGAAAGGCCACAGCTGCCTGAGTCACTGACCACACCCACGAGGATGCTCCAGACCCCTGGCTGCCCCTTCTATCTCGGGACGGGTCTGCTCTGCACTGAGTCAGTGGCGGCTAGAGGAAGGACCCAAGCAACCGAGGAGAGAATCGGGGCTCGTGGGCGGTGGGCACTGAACCCGCGGCAGGCAGAGGCGTAGCCCTGGCCCAGCCACGGCATGGAGGACCTGGGCGGGCCTCCAGCGAGCCCAGGGCCCGCGGTGGGGCGGGGCCCAGCACTGAGGGGATGAGCCTCCTTGGCATTTGGAAGCTCTGGGGTCAGGGTAGGAAGGGATAGGTTTTGTCTGAGGAAGAGAGGCCATAAATCACTCCAGGCTCAGGCTGGGTTTGAGCTGCCACATTCTTTCCCTGTGCAGCTGCTGCTGCCTGGTCCTCCTCCCTCAGAGCCAGTGACAGGGCTCCGCCTGGACACCGCTGCTCTGGGGGCCTTGCGCTGAGAGTTAGGGCAGCGGCAGCCTGACTTGACCCGAGAGGAGGCCAGAGGGAGTGCAGACGTGTGCACGCGTGTGGGCAGGGAGGGGGAGCATCCCCAGCTGATACCACCGGCTTCCACACGCCACATCTGGAGCCCTGGGGTGGGGGAGGGGCTCGCACAGCACCAGGAGGAACCAGGCCAGGGGAGTCGCCGTCCGCACCCTGCTGTCCTGCTCCCAAGCGCGCCAGCAGGGCGGGGGCTGGCTTTACTGTACAGCTAGCCGGCTTGGCTGAAAGCTGCCCCAGGCCCTGGAGGCTGTCCCAGGAACAATTACCACGGGCTGCAAGGCCACCCTGGGATCATGCTATTCCTGTGAAGGGACAATTTCCCCAACTCCACACCAGGTTTCTCTCAGACAGGGACACAAGCCCAGTCACAGACTACGGCCCAGGAAGTCTGCTCTAGAAGGGGCCATGTGCCCTCCTCTCCTCTCCCCTCCTTCGCTTGGAGACCCTTGGTGCCAACGGTATGGAAGACTGGCGGAGGAGCAGTGAAAACCAGCCCAGAATCCAGGGGCTGCTGGGATTGTGACCCAATTAATTTATAACATCACCGGGTCCCAGACCACGTTTGTAAACCACAGATCTCTAGGACACTCAGTACTCGGTGCCAGTGGGACCGTGCCTGCTGAATGGCCCTAGCCACCAGGTGCTGGCCCACAGGCAGCTGCCCCTGGCATGGCAGACAGTGACACTTTCACTCGCCAAAAGCGAAATGGACCCTAGGTCAGAATAGGACAGTTCCAGCCCTGGCCCAGCGAGCGATGCCTGGGCCACACCAGAAAACTGTGCTTAAAGGCATCAGCAGTGGAGGGGACAGCAAAGGGTACATGCCTCTCCCCACCTACCACCCCAAGTATGGGGCTGAGAGCGAGGGAGCCTGGCGCTGGAAGGACACAAGTGCCCCACTGCTCCGCCACGGACGCAAGCACAGTCAGAGAGGCAGCAGGGCCTGGGAACCAACAAACCTGCATTCAAATCCTGGCCTTGCCACCTCCCAGCTGTGGGACTTTGCATCTCTGAGCCTGTTTCTTCATGTGAAAAGCAGTGACAAAACACCCATCCCTTGATGGGGGGTGGGGAGGATCGTGTTTGTGTGCCTGGAATGGATAGGGGTTCAGGGTGTGGCAGTTACCAGTATCGTCAGCATCACAGGGGACACCCAGAAACCCAGAGACATCCATTAGGTCTCACCCAGCCCAAGACGAAGAGTCCCCGCCAGCTGTTACCCAGCTGGAAGGACCTCATGCAGTGGGACAGGGTCCCAGGCACTCCACAACTTCCCCGCCTGCCCAACACGGTGGTGTCAGTATCCCCAGCCATGGCCACAGGAGACAGCAGCTGAGGAACCCTGCCACCTTCCACTCAGGAAGGTGTGAATGAAGGGGCCAGTCCAGAGCTACTCTGGGGTTAGGACCCCCTCAGCAGTGACATGAGCCCACAGATCAAGTGACGGGTCACTTGGCAGGAGCTCAGTGACCATGGAGTCAGCTGGTGCTGGCTCTGGTCCCAGGTCCCCAATATTTACATAAATCCTTCCTACTGGGGCCCTGTCCCTTCCCTAGGACGCCTCTCCAGCCATGCCTTAGAGAGGAAAGAAGCTGGCTTCAAATTCTGACTCTGCCACTTGGAGGCTGTGTGACATTAGGCTTCCTCACCCTTCAAATACGAACACGAACACGAGCAGAGTATGCCACACACAGTGCCAGGTGGCGCACAGCCTTGGCCCGTGGAATGAGACCATCCGATGGGACAGATGTGAGCATTTCTTCCATGGAAACAACAAGAAACAAGGGGCTAGAGACTTTCAATAACTTGTTCAAGGTCAAGGAGCTAGTTCCTGGCAGGGCTGGGATCTGAATGTGGGTCTGTATGATTCTATAATTCCACCCATCTATCCAAATAAATGAGTATTTCTGTACAGCCCACTCTGTGAGCAGGCACTGGACACAACGTAGGAAATGAGGGATGTGATTCCTGTCCTCAGGAGCCGACATCTGGGGGAGGAGACAAATGATAAACCAGACTGTTCCCACAGCGGAGAGTGCCAGGGAGCAGGCACCTGGGTGGTGGGCAGACGGCAGCCTGGCGGGGATGGGGTGCGGGGCCTCACTTGGCCAGGTCAGGGAGAGTCTCTCTAAGAACTTTGGAGAAATGAGGCGGCGGCAGGGGCCCAGGACGTGCAAGCCCCTGAGGCACGACCGGCCAGAGCAGAAGGGAGGCCAGCGAGGAGCCTGTGTGGTGAGGCTGGACCCGTAGCTGGGCCAGACAGTCCGCTCTGGGGCTGTGTTTAGGAGCAGGGATTTTTTTCCCCTAAGTTTAATGAGAACCATTGGTGGGTTTCAAGCAGGAAGTACAGTGTGATATTATTTACAAATTTTTCAAAGGTCACCATGGCCTGAGCTGGTGACCACAGCTGTCCATGGCCCCACTCACATGGTGCTGGGGAAAGAGCCCAGGTAGCGTGGGGCCCATGGTGACACTCGACAAAGGCACTGGTCAAATCTCCCCGGGCCTGTCACCCTCAGTGTCTGGAGTACTGTGGCCCTGAGCAGATCCCCCGCAGGCAGGCTTACTTTTGCTCTGTCCCTCCAAGTGCCTTGCCCCAGGCCCTGCACACAGTAGGTACTCAGAAAATGCCAGACACCTGGTGGACTGACACCTGTGAGGACAACTGGAAGTTGAAGGGGCCCACATCAGGGAAGTCAGGGGTCCTGGACTGACACTTACGATCTTGGGTGGCGGGAGGTCCGGAAGGCTCTTCTGAGGCGCTGAAGAGTGCTGGCCGGGCTCCCCGTTGGTCAGCGGGCCCTGCTCCTCGTGCGCTGCAGGTAGAACAGGAGGTTTTGGGGAGGGGTGCCCAGCCTCACAGCAGAGTCTTGTCACCCAGGAATACAAGTTCTATTTGAGCAGGTGTTAATTACCCAGGCAGGCAGTCCCCGGAGCTGAAGTTGTTTTTCCTCCAAGAATAGGGTGCAGTAATGCCCCAGCCAAGGGCTTGGGGTTTCTGGCTGGCTCTGCACCTGCTCTCCTACCCGCCCCCTGTCAAAAATGGTCTAGCCGCAGAGCTTTGGGGAGCAAAGGAGCTGCCCAGCGGTCACTATATTGAGCCACTCTCAGCACCGACCCTGTGATTATGGCTCTTCCCTCCCACAGTTCACCCGGAACACAAACGACCCTGGGCAGAATGGCAAATCTCATCTGGCTGAGTTCTGCTAAGACCCAGGCTCGGCGGAGGGGCAGGAGGTGGAGAAGCCACACCGAGGAAGTGAGGGCACTTTTAAGGAAAGCACCGAAAGCTCTTCTGAGCCTGAATGTTTCAGCCACCCCGGGGCAGGCTCAGGCAGGTCTGGCCACCAAAGCCATCAGCTTTGGTGGCTGAGGTCTCAAAGACAAGTCTTTAGCAGGACTGAGTGCTTTGTGGTGCGTGTGAGTCACAGGCTTGGGAGTTGGGAGACGGGGCTTCTTTCCCTGCTCCTCCGCAACCGGGCAGCTCTGCAAACCTCTGGGCCTCCCTGGGGTCCTGCCAGACCCACTGCTGGAGGGTTTAAGGGAAAAGCGGAGCAGAACGGAGCAGAAGAGTAGGGTAGCAAGGAAGACACCATGTGTCCTTCCAATGGAAGAGAAAACGTCCTGCCAAAGAGAGCACCTCTGATCATCATCTCTGACTAGCAAGACAGTTGGCTGACACCACCACTTCTCTCCCTTCCCCCCTAAAACAGACTCTGATCAAAAGACACAAAGCCGTGGGACCAGCACCACACGCAGCTGCTTTCCTCGAACATCTGAATTATGACTTCCTGTTCCTGGGATGATGCTGGGAACCGCCAAGATGTTTTAGGGCCAGATTCCTTATCCAATGGGCAAGAAGGGGGTGGCGCACTGAAACGTCCCAAAAATACATCGATCCAAAATACCACCAACCAAAATGTGGCTTCCAAAAATAACGCCACTGGGCCCGTCTGTGTGCAGGCTGGGAGGGGGAGGGGTGCGATGGGACCGAGCCTTGTGCCGTCCCCCTCCCGGGACACCATCCCATCAGCTGGCCCAGCCCATACCTCTGTCTTGAGACTCAGCATTCTGCGGCTTGTTGACGGTCACTTTGTTCATATAAATGTACTCCTCATCAGAACCTGCAGGAGGAGGATGGAAGACAAGGGCTTCATGTGACATCCTGAAAGGAAAGGGCCTCCAGACGGAAACCATGTCCCCCTAGGAGACATTTTCATCTGCTTGGGTTCCGGTAAACCATACAGCATTTTAGTTGATTGAAAGAGCCCATCATAGAGTTGAAAGATTCCCTAAAAAGAAATGACAAGTTGCTGACTGCTAGGTTTTCAGCTGGTAAGGAGTGGCATGGGGCCTGGAGGGCAGGGGAGGATACAGAAGGATAGGAAGGTATTAGCTTAAGGAATAAAAATCTCAAGTTGAAAGGAACCCATACCCCAAAGATCTGTCTCATATTTCACCAAGTAGAGATGTCTCTTGGTTTCCTGCCATTTCATTTAAATGATACTATATTTCCTATCTGTCATTGTCACTCTAGTCTGAATTACTGGAATGGGCTCATCAGAGTGATGTCTAGATAATATAGGTCACCCTGAGGACCTGCACATTTAGCTCCCAGGCCTCTGCGTAGGGTACCGTTGTTGAAGGGTGGAGGGGTGCTCACATGAGCTCTGAATTTGAAGGGGTAGGTATGCTAGAACCAGAACTGGGGAGCCATCAGCCGCCGGTTTTACCCTGTAGACTGTACACTGCAGTGGCACAACCCACACCCTCCTTTAAAACAGCTTTTGTGCAGGTTAAGTCACCTTGCCAGTGCCTGTCTGGGCAGAGAAAATCTAGTCTCCTCACTCTTGTGTGGTTTCTAATCCCCCAAGGACCCTTTCTCTCCAGAAGCATTCAGAGGAAGTTCATCCTAGTGTTTCTCTTCTTCAAAATCCTCTGACTTTCCATTGCGGCCCTAAATTTGCATTTCCTAGAAACTCATGGCTGATAGATTCCAGTGGTTGGAGACTATGCACCGAGCCAAGGGACCCAATTCAAACCCCTGGCAAAGGAAGCAGTTCCGTGTCACTCTGTCCCACGCCACAGACCGCCAAGACTCCAGCCAGCAGGTTTGCAAAAGCAGAGCCCTGAGAACCAAGAGGAACAGGAGGGGCTGGACGGATCCTCCGCCATCAGCCCCCGGGACCATCACCTCAGTGCCGAGCCCTGCCAGGACAAGTCAGCAAGGTCACCCCAGCCTAGGTAATGCAGCAGGAAAAGAGTGGGCCAGAAGGTACAAATGGAGTTCGCCACCCCTTGCACACTTCCACCTGCTGAGACACAGAGGAGGCCGGGTCAGTTCCCTCTCCACGCGTGGCAGGGGGACGCGGGAGACGGCTCTCAGCCAAGCTCAGCCGTTACCAGCATAATCCTGGGCAAAATGTCTAACCCTTGCGCCTCAGTGTTCCCGTCTGCACAGTATGGAAAACAATCATGATGAAGCACTCCCTGTTGCGACCTAACTCTGAAGTTCTCAAGAGTTCAAGACTCAAATGTTAGGGGATTTGAAAAGGTAAGGCAACCTTATGACTAACAAAAATTAGAAATGACAGCCTAAACATGGGAAATAACTCAAAGGCTCAACAATAGGAAAATGGTAAAATAAACCATGGCAAGTCAACATACATAACAGCATGCCACCTTTAACAAATAAATGGGTGACTGAAGATGTAAATTGGCACCATCATGTTGGAGGTGACTTTGGGAGCAATTTAATTGTGTGTGTTCATATTCTTGATTCAGCATTTCCACTGTCAGAATTTTATCCTACAGATAAATGCCAGCATATAAACAAAATTTTATTTCAGGAGGCTCACTGCAATATTGTGAGTCTTTTGGGTTTCTAATATATAAATTTTTTATTTTAAAGGATACAACTTAAATGTCCACCAATAGGCAGCTGGTTGAACGTTAGGGTTCATCCATCAGCAGACACCACCCAACCATGAAAAACAACAAGGTGGCTCTATGTCTGCTGTTTGCAAAGCTATGCAAGACTCAGAGATAAATTAAAAGATCAAGCTTCAGAATAGCAAAAAGGAAAAAAAAAAAGCATATGAACTGCCAACATATGGAAATGTGTGCATGCAATTCTAAATGTAAAAATAACGTAAAGCAGAAACACAGAGGTAAACCACGACTATACAAAAATATTCAGATGACATGGGTAAGCATCAGAAAAGGAACTGGGGGAACATAAATAGTGCTCAGTGTTCACTTTACATTCATTTCTTTTTTCATACCATTGAATAAGTTCACACTCCTCTACCTAAAAAAAGGCAAGATATTGTTATCATTTTAACTGTTAGGCTCAGAGCAGGTGCTTTCTCCCTAAGATGGCAATTTGTAAGTTACAGAGATAGCTCACACTGGCCACCTCCTGTGGCTACATCGGCCCGCCTTGGGCACTCTGCAGGCGAGGGCTGATTTGGTTTTGATTCACGGAGGGTTGCTGATCCAGGACTACCCAGGTTGGTAAGTAAAAGGCTCCCAGGACCTTCTGCAATTGTGGGGAAAGCACAGTGAACTTGACCCTAGAAAGGGAGGCAGCCGCCTTAGGCTGGAGAACTTTCCATCATTCACGCATTCATTTTCAGAAGTGCATGGAGCGTGGGCAGTGTGCTAGG
>CAUYRT010108400.1:0-45265 GCA_963574885.1 Lepilemur ruficaudatus
AGGTTAATATAAAAACTATAAACATATACTTGTTCTCCTTATTTTCTCAAATTCTTTAAAAGAAATATATAGAGGAATAATTATTACAATGTACTGTTGAGTTTGTAACATTTATAGATATATGTACCAATAGTACCACAAAATGAAGGGAGAGGGAATAGAGCTATATATGAGTTGAGTAACATTTCTTTCTTCTCCTTTTCCTTCTCTTTGACAGGATCTCACTCTATCACCCACGCTAAAGTGCAGTGGTGTGAGCTTACTGTAACCTCTAACTCCTGGGCTCAAGCAATCCTCCTATCTCAGCCTCCTGAGTAATGGGGACTACAGGGATACCACCATGCCTGGCTAATTTTTTATTTTTATTTTTATAGAGATGGGGGGTCTCTCTATGTTGACCAGGCTGGTCTTGAACTCCTAGCCTCAAGCATTTAACACTTCTGTATTTCACTGGAATTAGTATAATCTGGAACTGATTCTGGTAAGTTGTGATGTATAATATATCTCGAGCCATAGAGCAACCACTAAAGAAAAACTAAAAAAAGAGGGAAAATAATTAAAGAAATTAAATGAATACATTAGGAAATATTGACTTCATGCAAAAGAAGGCAGTAAAGGAGAACTAGAACAGCAACAACAGAAGACTTGAGACAGATAGAAAACAAAACAAAAAAACCCCAGCAGATGTAAATCCAACTATAGCAGTAATAACTTTAGATGTGAATGGATTATGAACAATCCAAATCAAAAGACAGGTTGTCAGAGTGAATTAAAAAAAAACAAACAAGATTCAACATGCTATTTATGGGACATACACTTTAGATTCAAATATACACATAGATTGAAAGTAAAGGAATGGAAAAAGATCTATCATGTAAACAACCATAAGAAAACTGGAGTGACTATACAATATCAGACAAAATAGACTTTAAACAAGCAAAAATGATACTATAGATAAAGAGGAATATTTTATAGTGATAAAGGGGTTAATATATTAAGATATTATAACTATAAAGATATATAGACCTAATGAAACATTCAAATCCATGAAGCAAAACCTCACAGAAATGAAGGGAGAAATAGGCAATTCAAAAACAGTACCTGGAGACTTCAGTACTCCACTTTCAATAATGAGTAGAATAACCAGTTAGAAGATCAACAAAGAAACAGAAAACTTAACTCTGAAAAGCAACCAGACCTAACAGACATCCATAAACGCTCTACTCAACAATCATGCAATAGCATTTGTGCACTAGAGGGACGCTATTTTAAAAGTGAAAAGATAATTCACAGAATGAGAGAAAACATTTGCAAATTATTTATCTAAGAAGGTACTTCTATATAAGATATATAAAGAACTCTTGCAACTCAACAATAAAAAGACAGTCCATTTAAACAATGAGCAAAGGATCTAAATACACACTTCTTCAAAGAAGATATGCAAATACCTAATGGGCATATGAAGATATCCTGAGTATCATTAGTCTTCAGGGAAATGCAAACCAAGATCACAATTGGATATCACTTCACCCCCACTAAAATGGTGAGAATCAAAAAGTCAGATAGTGGCAAGTGCTGGCGAGAATGTAAAGTCAATCACCATACACTGCTAGTGGGAATGTAAAACAGTATAGCTACTTTGGAAAATAGTCTGGCAGTTCCTCAAATGATTAAGCACAGAGTTACCATAGGACCCAGCAAATACACTTCTAGGTATACACCAAAGAGAAATGAAAGCATATGTTCATGCAAAAAGTTTTACCCAAATGTTTACAGCAACATTATTCATATAGCCAAAAGATAAAAACAACCCGAAATGTCTATCAGTGAGTGAATGAATAAACAAAATATCATCCATACAATAATAATATCTGTCCGTAAAAAGAAATGTAGTACTGATACATGCTCCAACATGGATGAAACTTGAAACATTACACTAAGTGAAAGAAACCACTCACAAAAGACCATATATTATATAATTGCATTTATATGAAATGTCCAGAAAAGTAAGTCTATAGAGACAAAAAGTAGATTAGTGATTGTTTACAGCTGAGATGGACTGGAGGATTTAGGTAGTGATACTTAAAAGTTATGGGGTTTCTTTAGAGGTGATGAAAATGTAAAATTGATCGTAGTGATGATTGCACATATTTGTGAATATACTAAAAGCCATTGCATTGTACACTTTAAATGGGTGAGTTGTATGATATGTCAATTACATCTCAATAAAGCTGCTACAAAACAAGAAAAGGATGAGGGGGGAGTTCAGAGATATTAGGTGGCCACAAATGATGGATGTCTATTAGAGGAAGCTAACACTATCTTCAGTTGAGAAACTTAGAACAAGCCAAAAAACAATAATCCATGGTCTCCATGAATTAGGCTCAAGTGTTCCCTGGCCCTAGCCTAACTCTAACTCAATGTGACATGCCCAGTGGGAGCACTGGCATTGCTGCTCTTTTGCCATGATGCCAATGTCCTTCTGGAGTCTTTGGGAACAAGGTGAACTGGCTGTGACTGAGGTCATCCTTTTGCTGTCCGGAATGAATGTGGCTGCTCTGGTGAGTGTCCCTTTCTTCGGCCAAGCTCTGAGTGCATCCCTGAGAACCTCTGTGTCATAGAAGGGGATTATCTTCCTGACATAGAGTTTTCTCAGCCTTAGAATATTTTTATTTCCCAGATGAATGTACAGTCATGTGCCACATAACACCATTTCGGTCAACAACAAACTCCATATACGAAGGTGGCCCCATAAGATTATAATATCATATTTTTACTATACTTTTTCTATGTTTAAATATGTTTAGATATAAAAATATCTATAATTGTGTTGTAATTTCCTACCGTATTCAGTACAGCTACATGCTATACAGGCTTGTAGCCTAAGAGCAATAGGCTACACACCACATAGCTGGGTGTGTAGTGGGCTACACCATCTAGGTCCATGTATGTACCTCTACAATGTTCACACAAGGATAAAATTGCCCAATGATGCATTTCTCAGAACATACTCCTGTCGTTAAACAACACATGTCTGTATTTCAAAAATGTTTAACCTAGAAAGGCATTTCCGTAAGATTCAACAGAGCCTGCACTGATTATTTATTTTGCCTTTTTATGGTATTATCCCTTAATCCCCATCTGGCCCTTTTACATTACAAGGCTTCTTCCTCCTCATTTCCAATGTGGACCTCCCTCAGACTCTAGTCACCTGCTAATTGGCTTGTGTTTTTTTTTCCCTGCCTGTGAATTTATTTGAGGTTTTATCATTGCCCTAATAGAAGCCTATATAAGAGAGAATACTTGGTAATGGGTGGAGATTGGGGAAAAGGATCAATGAAATCTTCTTAGAGTAGAAATTTTGGAATGCAAGTCATCAAGGATTGATGAGGAAGGAGAAGGAAAAGTGGGGAGAAGTGGAGAGAGAGAGAAGGACCCTCCAGGCAGAATGAGCCGCATGAGCGAAGTCACAGGATGCTTGACACCACCTGGAGCACAAGGGCAGCTGTGAATAGTTTGATTTGGCTTCAGCATAGGCCGCAAAGTGGGGATGAAGCAAGAGGTAAACCTGGACAGGTGGACTGGGCCACAGGAAATCCAACAGAGTGGGGGGAGCAGGAGGGAGGCTGTCCAGGCCAGCTCTGCTACAAAAGAACCTCACAGCATAAATGGCATCAAACTAAAAGTCGCTAAAATTATTCAGGGACTGGCTTCTTTTGATTCATCTTGAAGTCAGCTAAATTATTCTGGCAAATGGAACCCAAGGAACTCTTTTGTGGAGCAATGTAATGGAATTGGCCCCTGTGAACATTCACAATGAACATCCAGATAAGCTTAAAATTGACACAGATAGGCAGGGAAGGAAGCAAAAAGGCAGCATGATAGCTACTGTGTGAAAGGGAATGGAAAGACTCCCTCCATCACCCCAAGCATAAGTCACAGATGGCCCCACCCACTCAGCTTCAGGAGAAACCAAATCCAACCAGTAAACAGAAAGCAAACGTGACTGCAAATGCTTCTTGCAAAAGTTTTTAATGATATTTCCCTAAACCAGTGATTCTAACTCTTCCTCTGTCTGGATTCAGAGCTAGAAATCTTAGGGTTAGAGGCTCCAATCATGACAGATCATCCATGCTTTCATCTCTCCATCACTTCCTCCCTCCATTCATCCATTCATGTATCCATCCATTCTTCATGGCTTTGAATTCCTGTGTATTGCATAATACCATCCCTGCTCCTGACTTATGGCTGGAAACACACACACTTTTATTAATATTTTGCAATGAGTAAGTGAATGCCTGGTAATGAAAATCAACCTTCTTCATAAGTGCCGAGGGAGTATTTTTATATCAGGAAAACATCACCACCTCCTCTGAGCATCCTACTTGTAAACACCCTTACTTCTTAATTAGCCTCCCCATTCTCCAGTAAATGAAGCCTCCTTTCCAATAGAAACCCTCACATCAGTTTTTTGGGTGTCTGCAATAATGACTGTCCAGTTATTTTAGTCAAAATTCCTCCCCTAAATCTAAGTGAGAAATGCCACACAGTTTTCCTCTGATACACACCCTAGCCCCAATTCAAATCACAGTCCCAGCCAGGCACAGGGGCACGTGCCTGTAGTCTCAAATCCCAGTCCTTCACCCCCAGGCAGGAACCCTCACACCCGGGTGTTTGCTGAAGAAATACACCTCTGCTCATACCCACCCCTGTCATCTCTGAACAAAGCAATTCTACTCCCATTTATGGATCCTATCATTCAGCATTGATTGCACTCCCTTGTTTGGGGGAAGTGGGATAGTGAGGCCATTTTCCAAGTCCTATTTTGAGAAATGAGCAAGCTCGATGACTTTTATGGGATGGGATGGGGAGCAGTGCTGCAGCTCCCTGAGTGACACATTTGGCAGGGTC
Organism: Lepilemur ruficaudatus; assembly: GCA_963574885.1. NCBI lineage: Eukaryota > Metazoa > Chordata > Mammalia > Primates > Lepilemuridae > Lepilemur > Lepilemur ruficaudatus. The sequence goes on from CAUYRT010108400.1 coordinate 4,912, forward strand.
TGTGCACTCATATCTCTCCTGGACCCCTGAGAAGAGGGACGAATTTGAGAGGATTGGGAAAGGAAAAGTTTTTTATGATTAAAAAAGACTTTGCTTAGAAACTTCCTGTGTATCTGACCTCACCCGTGTTGGTCTGGTTGCTCTACAGCCCCCTGCATTTATATCACCCATGAGACTTGCTCCATGCAGTAAGTAAGATGTCTACGTCCTAATCCCCAGAACTTGTCAATGTTATCTGATGTGGCAAAGGGGATTTTGTAGATGAGATCAAGTTAATAATCTTGACCTAGGGAGATTATCATGGATTATCCTGGTGAGACCAATGTCATCACAGTGGTCCTTATAAGAGGGGCACAGGGGAAGTCAGAGTCAGACAGAAGTAGGAGATGTGATGATGAAAACAAGAGGTGGGACTGATGCAAGGAAAGGGTCATGGGCAGAGGGAGGCAGGTGGCCTTCAGAATCTAGAAGAGGCAAGGGAGGAAGTGTATGTTCCCTTGGAGCCTCCAGAAGAAACCAGCCCTGCTGACACCTTGACTTTAGCCCAGTGAAACTGATTTGAGATTTCTGGCTTCTGCAACCGTAAGGGAATAAATCTGTGTTGGTTGAAGTCACCAAGTTTGTGGTCGTTTTCTACAGCAGCCATAGGAAACATAATGACTCCACTTACTGACATTTCTACTTCCAGGTCCATCTCTCCGGGCAGAGACCACAGGCTCATCTTTATCTCCCCAGCACTGGGCACACTGTCTAGTTCCTTCAGAATGCAAGAAACAGAGACACATTCCAATTAACTCCAATAAAATATAATCATCACGACGATACATGGGAAAGAAAGGAATTGGCAAAACTGTCCCAGCAGCTGCCTTGCTAAGCTAAGCCTCATGGCCACTGGAACATCCTTTAGCAAACAGTTTTAGTTCTGGTCATCGGGCCAAAAGGTCAGTAACTCAATAGCAACCCAAGTGGCCATCCTCAGTCATGCGAACGTGTTTTAGTGACTCAACTTCTCTTTCCCTGCTGCCACCAATTGCCCAATAGATCCTATATATTTCATTCAAACTCCCCTAAAGAAAGAAGCTAGTCTTTGGTTCAATCACCATCCATCGTGGAATTCTCATTAGGGGCAAAGTTATCTGACTCAAATGATTTCTATGATGCTGGCCAACCTGCAGATGGCTGTTTTGGGGTTGGCTGCTGATTCCTGGTTCAAGGAGCTGTGGTTGGGAAGTGACCCATGGGGGTACAAAAGCAATGTAAGACATAGTCCCTGCCCATAAGGACTTTGTCACCTAAGAGTAAAAGGAAAATGTATATAGAACCATTATATATGGATTTATACATAATACATATGGGAAATATATATGGAACAGGGAGTATTACATCCAATAGTCACATATTCCAATATAATAAAGTGTTCCTTGTTAGATAAACAAAATGAGAGATTATTGTATTAGCAATCTCCTTCCTTCTCCCCTAATGAGAGATTCTGGCTTGTATAAATTACTTTCATGTTCCTTTCAGGCAGTTCTGAGGTTTAGGTTCTGATAGGGGGTATAGCACTTGGGTTTCTTAGGGTGGTAAGCATAACAGAGTACACTGAGGCTTTTTTTCTTCTTGCCACCTTTTCTTAACTCTATAGCTGTGGAAAAAATGTAGTGTTTAGGGAGAACAAACATGGCACCTTATTTGTTCACCTATTACAAGAAACCTTTATAATGGCATAAGGTCCGGGCTCTGGGTTCTCATGTAAAAGAGCTGTGTTATATCACCAGAAGTACTTACTATAAATGGAGCCCAGCTGGGAGTCTTTGCAGAGATAGAAATCCCTAAGGTGAGGTGAGGTGTGTTTAATTTCAGAGGTTTGGGAGAAGAAATCTCAGGACAGAATGGAAGCCTCCTCCCTTTCCCCCGTTGAGAGGACTAGAACGCTCCTCTCCCTCCCTTCCAGGGAGCCTGCAGCCACTGGGGAGCAAAGCCAGAGGCATCCTGAGAATGCCTGACACAGCCAAGCTGCCCATGCTGGAAGAGTCTTAGGGTCTGGAGCCAAATGATTCCTGTAGAGAGGAAAAAGCTGCCTGGAAAAAGTGGGGAGAGCGGAGGCATTGAAAGGACACAGAAGTACAAAAGCAGAGTCCTAAAGGGGGGAAAGAGAAGGAAGGGTGAGATAAGATGAGAGGGCATGTCCCCAGGGACACCCTCAGAAGGCCTAGGCAGTGAGGTCTCACCTTCCGAGTCTCGTAAGGGAATGAGGAGCGAGGCCAGGCCCAGGATGCTTGATTTCCTCTCGTAGGTGGAGGACAGCTTTGAGAACAAGACAGAAGCCCTTTAGCACAAACTGACTTAACTCTTCATATCCTGGGTGCTCTTGGTTTAGGGAAGCAGGGACAAGAAAGAGGGAAGGAAGGGAATTACCTCTGGTCTCCCATGGGGAACAGGCAGGCATGGGTCAGTCTTTTCAAGGGTGCTGAGATGGTGTAAGACAGGCTGGGGGCGCAGAATTTCAAGGCAGAACATGGGATGTAGCAGTTAGTAGCTCTGAGTCACCAAATCAGAAATGCACAAAACGTCTGGGTGGAGGCCCAGGCGCAGACAGGGGGCCTCTCAGGCTAATGCGTGTGGGCATTAGCTGTTAGAGCAAACTGAATACATAAGCATCATTTTAACTCTGCATAGCCAAGGAGTCCCAGAAAAGTTTCCGGTGAGCAAGGGAGGGCAAATGGAAGTCAGTCCTCACTAATTTGATATGCACAAAGTATCACTATTGTCTCTTTGTTCAATGTTCTGTCTTTACTGACTTACTCTGATGAATGTAACCTTATTCACCATGAATCTTACAGATTCACGCTTGACCTCGGTGTTCCTAATCCTATTTTTCTCATAAGGTCACATGATCCTCAGCTGGAAATTCTTCCACTGTAAAAGTTTTCACAAAATCTCCACAGTTGGTCATGAATGAAATATAATATGGGCAAGTTGTGAGCACTGCCATTAGCGGGCGATTCATCAGAGGTATGGCAGATACTTTGAGAGGATAATAATAGTGGCCACTTATGGACTGATTGCTGCCTACCAGCCACTGTGCTCCACATTCCATTTCATTCCATTCTTCCAGCAGCATGATAGGGTGTTGATATCCCCTCTTTACAGATGTGGAATCTGAAGCAGACAGAGTGTGAGTTGCTGGAAATTCCACAGTGAATGAGCAGCAGAGAGGGGGTGTGACCCTAAACCCACCTGAATCTGTAAGCCTAAGCAGCAGAGTGGCCCTGTGATGGTCCTTGGAGCGGGGGTGAGAACTGCCTATGGAAAGGGGAATAGGAGAAATTCACACTGAAGTTGGCAGGAGGAGGAAGGACATAGAAGGAGAGTTGGGGAGACTTGGAACTGCGGTTCATGCCCAAGCCCAGCAAGAGCTGAGGACAGGAAGTGGGAGAGCTGAATGTGGAAGCCCTTGAAATGCAGACTGAGGAGTCTCTGCAGGATTCATCAAGGCAGAGGGAGCTCTTGGGTTTTCTAGTCTGCGTCTGAATGATGCAACCAGTGCATCTCATTTAACAATCCTTTGGGCCATTTTTAAGTGGTTATCTTTTGGCAACAATCGTCACAGCTGGAAGTGAGCAGGCGCAAGCGTAGAGGGAGAGAGGCCAGAGAAGAGGTAGCGGAGAGGGTGTGGTGGTTCAGTGGACAATATTTGCAAAGCCAGAGGAAAATACTCGGATAAACATAATCACTCATGGAAACTGGTTCTTCTGATTTGATTCCCCCGGAACAACATCAGGCCCTCACAATACAGGAAGAGGAGAGAGGGAAGGGGAGAGGGATTCTCTCATGCAGCAGAGTCCTTTAGCTCAGGTTCCATGGGAGGCACGTGGCGGCCGATATCACAGTCAGGCTGAGCGGTGTCTGTCCTCAGCTTGGACCTTCCTGGCTGGTGCTGGCAGCTGGCTTCTGTTCACACATCAGCTCTCCCAGCTGTGGGCAGATGAGCGCCTTGAGCGGACTGCTCCCTGTGAGTCCTGTTTCAGAAGAGCATTTAGTCAGGCAAGTGGAAACTGGTGGATTTTATTAAGGGCCTCTGTGCCAGACACTTTTATGTATGTTATATCATTTGGTTCCCTCAATAACCTTGTGAAATTACTATTCCCGTGTAACAGCTGTGGAAACAGGCTGAGAACAAGCACCGCAGGTTACACAGCTAGAAAACGGAGGAAAAAGGATTGGAACCTGGTTCTTTCTAACTCCGAGCCCAGTGCTTTCTCCCCTATCCCTGCTGATTGTAGAAAACAAACAAATGAATTAAGCAGAGGAGACAGGGAGGGGGAGGAGGAGGAAGTGCCTTAATGAGATTATTAAGGGAATTAAAGAAAAAAAATCTAAGAGGTTTGCCTTGTTCAGATGCAAGCGTAGGTTTGGACCTGCAACTTATGACTGGTCAACATTGAGCTGGAGGCTGGTTAATGCACTGCTGTCCTCCAGAATTTGAGTTTTCTAGAAATCTCTCCCCCTCGCTGCCACCACCCTCCCTTTTTCCCAGAAAGAAGTGAAACTGAAGGAGTTCCTGCGATGATGAAAGCATGCTGGATCCCGCAAGGGCCTTCATCCTGGGAGATTCTTGTCTGTGACTTCACTATGAAAACAAAACTATTTCCCCCGACAGGTCAGGGGCAACAATTGGAAAAGAATGTGAGGTTTCCCTTTGACGAAACATGTGGTTTATAATGGAGCCTGCCTTACCAATGGGGTGATTTGTAGTTAAAATATAAAGACCATAGGTTAAAAAGAAAAAGAATAAAGGAAACATAACAGAATTCCCATTATCCACTTCAGAACAGGGAAATAAAGGGTAAGCTTTGGTAATAAAATATGATACTTTTTGTATATTTTTTCTGCATTAAGATGCAAGTCATTGTGCACTTGGAAGTTGGTTTTGTATTAATTCACCAAGGGTGGATCCATTTTTCCCTGTTGTTGTAAAAACATCTCAAGATGAGCATGACAGGTCTTCGGAGAATGCCACCAAATCCTGAGCCACTGCAGACAATCGTACATTAACATGGATTGTACAGGGGCTAGATTTGATCCCACTCAATGCCTGTCGGGATAATGGGAGTTTTAGCCCTTAGGTGAGGTGGGTACAATGGCTTCAGGCAGTGTTCAGGCTGTACAGCGTAAGGTCAGCAGGGATCATAGCAGTGGCAAGCTACACACTGAACAGTCCGGCAGTCTAGTCTGGAGGTGACACGGCTCAGGGTAGCAGTCAAGGCCCCAGCAGGATGCAGACTTAGACAATCTGAGGTTGTCATGATCAGAGATACTAGAAAACGCCAGAGACAGTCATAAAACCAAGGGGAGCTCCATGAGAGCAAGTAGGATTTTGAAGACCTGGTGCTATCTCCCCCTTTACAGCCATGTTTTATACATCATTCCATTCCCAACACCTCCACAGAGCCTCACCCTAGAGCCATGCACATCAAGGGCTGGTGGAACACGTGTACTCTTTGATCACCATTTACACTCCTGGGCATCAGGTCTCTGTGACCAAAAGGAATTTCAATAGGAAAAAGTCATCTCCTAACCTTTTGAGGTGGCAAAATTGTCTATGAGCCCTTAAGCTTTCCATTTGCATAGTTGAAATCTGCCTAGCTTGTTACACCTGGAGTTGGGGTCCAGTTTGGTTGGGGGTGGATGGGAGGAGGGGGTCGTAGGTGCTCCATTTTCTAAAAATGGACTGGTTTGGATCCGAGTGTGATCTAAATTTATTAACAGAGACCTTGATCTCCTTCTCAACAGAGAACTTTCTGCACCCAAGATGATTACTAACAATGAATTGCCTAACTATTCCAACCCACTTTGGAAGCTCAGTTGAGGGATACATATACTAGAGTTGTTGTTGTATGAAGTAGACTGGCCAGGCCCATGTCCAAGAATAAAAGGGACGCCTAATCACTTCATATTTTTGCCTTTCCTTCCCCGAGGCTTCTGCAATAATTCACATGCATTTCTGTTAGTCCTTATCATTCATTGTTTCAATTATTTGATTTTTTACCTGTGAACTCTTTGTGGGTAGAGGCCAAGCATAGCACTTGATACATAGTAGAATATCAATAAACAGTAGCTGATGATAAATTTAAAAGTAATGAATTAATGAGTTTATAATGAGAAACTGGGTAGAAAACTACAGCATTCAAAGTTCAATCAGCTCAGTGTATTCCTTTCATGACAGGCAGTGTTTTGCAATGCTCTTTCCACATCCATTAAATCTTGGTGTAAGGCATGAATTCAGAGTGTCTTGGCATTTTATTATTTTACTGCCATCCCTACCGTGACAGCCATGCTGCTCACAACTTCCTTTAAGGAAGAATTGGATGCTCAGCCATGCGGAGTGCAGTTAGTGGACAGCCTCTATCTGTGGTGCCTGCAGATTCCACCCTCAGTGCTGGAACTGATTCCATACTCTGCTGCAGCCCCCGGGCAATGACTAGGCTTGGCAGGGGCACTAGGGTGTGGCCATATCTGTGCAATATGGGACTCTGCTAATGGGCGATCTTTGTTCTGGAGTTTCCATTGGGTCAGGCTGAGCCGGCTTTCCTTGCCCCATTTTTCTTCCTGTCCCCTTTCATTTCAGGTATCAGATATTCATCACAGTCTGAAGACTTTCCCTGTCCAGTGCTACTTTCTGCTCTTTTATCTTTCACAGACTTTACCTCCCAATAAATCTCTCACACTGCTTTCTCCCATCCTAAAGTCTGCTTCCCAGAGGATCCTAACTAACACACCTACACAATACCTCATCAGATATATTTCTTTCCTTAAGCTATGACAGAGAGATCTTATTAACTGGAATACACAGTGTCTCCTACAACTGTAGCCTTGTTGAAATGTCCCCTTGTCCCCAAGAAAGACATTCATCATGGCAACAAAGCTTCTTCCAAATCGTGTTTTGGATCCTCATGTTGTTCATGCAAAAATGTCATCTCATGAGGGTGGCTAAGCCAGAGAATGGAGCATTCTAAGTCAGCACCCCACACACTGGCTTTTTGGCAGGACTTTGCAAGTTTGAATCACAGCCTGAAGGAAATCTGAGCCCTCCTCTGGGGGTGGGGAGCGTCACTGACCATGTTCAGAGGTGATAATGAGAGCAACCGATTTGAATGGGGTTTATGAGGACTCTTGGATGGGGCCCTTGAGAAGTCTAGTGCTTTTCTTCCACTTGGCATTTTGCATTTTTGGCACAAGATATGTTAAAGCTTGGAATGAGGCTATCACAAGCTATTTGTTTTGCCAAAGAACCAACTACTGCTTCAAATCTTATGTTCCCCTCATCTCTTGTTTGCTTCTCCCTTGCCAAGGATGCTGCTCTCCTGTCGTTCCTGGTAGCCCCACTGGTAGCCGGCAGTGAGACTAGTGGAAGTCAAGTGGAAGATCTAGCCAAGAACATCAAACAACCTGAGTCCTATTATTTGTCCACTTGCTGCTTGCAATTTGGCATTCTTGATGACTACTGGAATCCCTCTTTTTATCATGAAGCATATCAATTAGACAGCAGACACATACTTCTCCTATTATAGAACACCTTGATACTAGGTGTTGAAAACATCGATTTCTTCAGCTGTGGCTTTGTGTGCTCAACTACACAGAAAAAAGGAAAACATTAAAAAGCATCAAATCAGATATGCTTTAAATTAATGCAGCAATAAGACAGCTGGTGCACAGTTTCAAGGAGCAGAATACAAGATATTGACATAGCTGATGGCCTTCTCCAGGGAGTCTTCCCTGACCTCTCGTTGCTTCTACCACTCCAGTCATTCATCAACTCCACAGGCCCTTGGGTAGGCGTCTTCTCTGGGAAACTCAACCAGCTCCAGAAGAAACACCTCAAGATACCAATATTGGGGTTTCAGCCAGATCACCCTACAAAGAAGCTCATGTTCAATAAGAACCATCCTGTTTTGAAGCTTCCAATCAGCTTTTTAGTGCCTGGAGGGTGAAGTCCTCAACTCCAGTGTCCTGGCAACTGATTTCTCTGGAAACTTTACAGTGTAAGTTGGGTTACCTCTCTGCTTTCCCACAGCTTCCTGAGGATTCCATTTTCTCAGCTTTGTTATTTACCACGTGCTTCAAATATATGGTTGCTGTTGTCTCTTTTCTCGTTCTTCCCACCTTTGTTGATTTATACCTTTAAAATATCCAGGAGTTTGGGATGGAGTGAAAACAGGTGCATGCATTCAATCCACCAACTGAACCAGAATCCACTATCTGTCTTCTCTTTCATTTTTGGCTTAACAAAATACCCTGGACTTATATAAGTTACACACTCATATACTTTGTCTTCCCAGAAATTATAGTAATATTTGTTGACTATCCTACATTCTATAATAATTTTTTCACTCATGATCTCATTTGGTTTTTTAATATGACCTATTGTGACTGGAACAATTTCTCATTTTTAAGTGTAAGAAAACTGAGGTTTAGAGATGTTGAGCTCTATCCAATTTCCACTAGTTGGTAAGGAGTTGAGATTAGACTCAAAAGCCAGGTTTCCTAACTCCAAATCCGACTTTTCTTTGGTCAACTGCATTATACTTTCTTTTGCGAACACTTTCTGTAATTAGAACCAGTCAACCTGCAAGGCAACCCCTCTCACCGGTGGATGGATGGCTCTGCTGGGAGGTTCTTCTGATTAATAGCTGAAATCTGCCTCCTTTAACATCTTCTCACAGGTTCTGGTCCTGCCACCTGCAGCTACACGGCATATATCTAATTCCTCTTCCTCATGTCGGGCCTGTAGTTATTTGCATCAGTTGTCATGGGGTATGGATGAAGGGCAATGGGGTTGTAAAAATCAGGGAAGTCCGAGTCTAGGATGCTGGATGAGTGCTAAAGTTGTCCTTGGTGATGGCAGGTAAGCTGTGAGTGAGATGACAGAACTCTCCAAGAAGGATGGTAGTGACTGAAGAGGGCTTGGAGGATGACAGCAACAAGGCAGGGCAGAGAGAACATGGTGTATCTGAGTAGCAGGAACCTCCAAGGAGGAAGAAATCCTACCTGCGTGTAAGTGGCAGGTGTGCAAAGAGAAGACTGGAGTAGCTGACCCTGCCTTCTGGCCCTGGGAACAGTAAGATATGTCACAGAATTAGGTCATTAAAAAAAAAATCCAGATATTAGATAAGACAAGAAGATGGAGGAAACATTGGGTATATAGATTGAAGATATAGACAAGCTAATTATAAAGGAATGGGGTTTAAGTAAGGCAAAGTGGAAAGAATTGGGATGAGAGCTAGTGAAAAGAAGAGTTGGGAGAAAGTAAGCTCAGAGCAATTCAAGGATGTGTATGTGACCTTGAGCCAAATAAAAAACATGTGTTTCCCCCACTCTGACCTGCTACTGAGGCAGCTGGGGACAGCAGCAAGGCAGTTGGAGCTTTGCTCCAGTCTGTGCCTGTGGGGAGGGCCTGCAGCCTGCCTGTCCTCACCTGTGGCATGCCCTGGCTTGCCAGCCTGGCCCACAGGGCTCTTTCTTGTCTGACCGCCAAAGGCACTGGGTGAAGGATTTGGTCAGAAGCCAAAGTAAACAGCAGCTGAGAGACACACAACAGTTGGTGTCTGGCTCAGATGGCTCTGGCGCCTTCCTAGACAACCCCCTCCCCACAAAATGTCTGCTTGGCTCAGTGAAAGCTACAGCTAACATTTGTACAGTGCTTTGGGGTTTACTGGCCAACTTCACATTCGGTAGTACAGTCCATCCTCCCAACTGTGCTGGTGGTAAGTTTTATGATTCCCATTTTACAGATGAAGAAACTCCCAGCTCCATCCCTTATAACTGAGTGACAGTGAATAAGTCATTAACTCTCCCTCAACATCAAGGTTCTTAGTAATAAAACAGAAGTTGTTCTGAGAATTAAATAGGATTGTGTGCGTACAGTTTATGCTTACACACAGTTGACATCATTCCATAAATGTGCATTCTGTAGCTCCGCTTAAATGATTTATCCCATATCCCAATTGGAGTCTCCATCTGCCCTTGCTGCTAAGGAACAGGCCATTTTTAAAGGGTGAAAGGAATGATTTATAGATATGCAGTTTCAGTGACTGTGATAGATTATAAGGATGGCCCCAGCAATTTCTTCCATTCCTGGGTGCATGCTTCCATGCAGTGTGAATTTGTCGTCTCAATAAAAGGCAAAGTCTATTTTCTCTTCCCCTTGATTCTGGGTGTGCCCTATGACTTGCTTTGATCAACGGAATGTGGCAGAAGTGACAATGAGCCTTGAGTGTCTGCTCTCATCTCGATGCCCTGTGACTTCCATGTAAGAAAGCTCAGGCTGGTTTTCTGGAGGATGAGTGACCACATGGAGAGAGTGTCTGAGTCATACCAGTAGTTCCAGCCATTCCCACGGAGGCCCCAGACTGAGGCCATCTGAGACCCGTCAGCTCTTCCTGCACTCCCCACCTTCTCACCTGCCAATTGCTTGCAGCATACATGACCTCAGGTGAGACCAGCCGAGGAACTGGCCAGCTGCACCTGGGCCAATTATAGAATCATGAACAAATATATGGTTGTTATTTTAGTCCACTTAATTTTGTGGTAGATTATTTTGTAAATATAGATAACTGATACATGACCAACGTAAGATTGAAGGAATATGTCTAGAGGGTAAGATTGTGTAGATCCTGAATGGGAATATGAAGGGAACTCATGGTGTCCTCTTTCTCCTTCAAACCATGATTAATTCTACACCATCTGGTGGTCATTTTGACTGAAGTTAGAATTATGAATTTGTGAAGACCTACTCCTCTGATACATGTAATACTTTGCATGAACAGATATAGTATAATCTTACATCCAGGGAGTTCCAAGCTCAGAATCTCATTAGTCTCATTACTTGCAGAGGGTACTGGAGCCCAGAAGTACCAGTCCTGGAGGACTTCCTGAAAGAGGTGAATTTTGGCTAAGTGCCTGACAGTGATGCTGGCACAGAATAGAAGATAGAAGAGGCATTCTAAATAGAAGCTCCAGCCATCCAGGCCATGCTGCCCTGTCCAGGGCAAGGTAGACAAGTGTCCAGGCAGGAATGGAGATTCTGATAGGAGTGAGTGGAAGCAGATGATGCTCTTAAAGCTCATTTTTATGACCAATAAGGGGTTAGACCATCTGTATCTCACAAGGGTCTTGGGAACATTCCCAGCATCATGCATAGTCAGTCCTGGAACCAAACCTCTCAGTCTTTGATCTCCACCAACCCTTTGGACATTTGGTGAGAGCTCCTCAGAGACCTCTAAATTGTCCTGGAGCAAATAATGCTTAGAAAAGGGCATACTGAAGCATCAAGGATAGAAACAGGGTATTTCAGGGTAAGGAGAACTGATTACTCCAGACCTGGCCCTGTCTGGGTCAAGATGAATATCTCAGAAGAATTTTGGTTTGAAGGAGCCAAGATGACCTCTGAAGTCCTGCACGACCAGAGAAAAATGTTCAAAGCAGACTGTCCTCTGGGCAGGGAAGTTCATGGTGTATTTCTCAGAGTACCTGGTAGTTTCTACCCTGGACTTGCCCACAGACAGGGAAGAAGACCGAAGTGACTTCATGCGGTGAAGAACAAACCACATTCTTCCTGCAGGCCAAAAATGAGACTGGCTTAGAAAAGTTAATCCATGGGCCAATGAGAAAATGCTACTAAAAAATCCACATGCTCTAGGATGCAGGTTGCTGTATGGATCCTAAGATTCTTCTTTTCCTTCTTGGGGTCATTCCCAGAGTCACAGTCCCTAACGTAGGAGGATTCATTGTAGTTTAGTCTCTCCCGCTCTCACATCTGGTTCTCTTCGCCAACAGCAGAGATGAGGCAAAAAAGTTGGGGCCAGCAGAAATGGCTCTGTCTGGTTTCTGAGCTCTGCTCTGTCTGCACAATTCCAAAGTCCATGCGTGTGGGGAGGAGAAGGGAAGAGCCACCGGCCGGGGGCCATCACCCCTCTGTCCTGGGCCCTGGCACTGTGGTACAGCCCACCTCTTTGCCCCCTCAGTCAGCCAGCAGCACCTATGGAACCTCCAAGGGGACTGAGGAGGACAGCACAGCCTGCTGGGAAGGACGCCAGGAAGGAGGAAACCCGGCTCCCGCACTGACTGTCACACGAATTCAGGCAGGTTAGTTAAACGAACATGTTTAAAGCATGTCACAGTTTACAGTATGCTTTGGATTAATCTTCTCAACCCTTCCGTAACATATGTGATGCATGATGTTATTATGCCTATTTAAAAGATGAAGACACTGAGGCCCAAAGGGGCAAAAGTCTTCCAAAGTCACACATCGAATAGAACCACAGTCTCTGCCCCTGAGCCCTTTACTCTTCCCACCACGCTTGGCCTCCCTTTGTAGGTTAACTTCGGTAAGCCTGAATTCCATCATCATTAAAATAATGACAATTTTACTGTGTGAGGTAAGCATGTCACCTGTGTTATCTCATTTAATCCTTAAAATAACCTATGGGCAGAAACTATTTTTATCTCTGTTTTACAGATGAGAGAACTGGGGCTTACAGAGATTAGAAATCACCCAAGCCAAAGCCTGTGTTCTTAGCCATCTCACTGGGTAAGTTCCCATCTGTCGTGGAATCCCCACCTACCACCTATCTCACCAGGTGATACTGAAAATAAAATTAGATGGTGGGTGGGAGAAACATTTTTTGAAAGTTAAACATGTGTGGCATAAATATAAGGAAAAATAAAAATCTCTATTCCTGTAGATCCTACATGACAATAAAGCCCCCAAAAAACACTCCCAACAAACTGACGCAGCTACAAATCTTCATTGACATAATGTAGCAGAGACAGCTATATAAGGAAGCTGCAACAGGAAGGTACTAGAGCCCAGGAGTACCAGTCCTGGAGGACTTCCTGAAAGAGATGAGTCTTGTCTATGTTCCTTGCACAGAATAGAAGAGAGGAGAAGCATTTTGAGCAGAAGCTCTGGCCAGCAGGGCCATGCTGCTCTGTCCAGGGAAAGGGAAGCAGGTGTCCAGGCAGGAATGGAGATCCTGAGAGGAGTGAGCAGAAGTGGACAAAGGCCATATCTATGGCCTTATGTTATTAAGGCCATAGATATGTGTGTGACAGGCAGGGCTACTCGTCCCCACCCTCTGCAGTGCTGTGCACAATATCTCCCACTCCATCCTAAACACAGACTAAAGCTCATCTTCTGCTGAGCCCTTTTTGCTGCCACAATCCTCAATTGCTTGCCGAATCAAAATACACTCCCTGGTCTTGGCGCAGCTGCTGGCTCTCCCTTGTGGGCCTTTTCCATGGACTTTTATGTCTCTGTTTATTTTGTGTGTTTCGTGAGTGGCTCATGCCTTTAAAGGAAATGCACCAGCCTCGGCCTGTCATTACAGCCCTGTGCGCGCCCTGCTCTGGGATGGGTGAGCCTGGCTTTTTAATTTGCTGTGACAGGAGATAATTGTTGCTTGAGTTTCCACCTCTGAAAATAAATCAGGGTGGTGCTTCCCGGCTGGGAATCCACAATGGCAAGCTCACCCCTGGGGCCTGTGCCAGGGGAGGCTTAAGCCAGGGCTGGAGCGACTGGTCTCAACGTCCCTCACCCCTTTCCTTTTCTGGATTTCAAAACATACAATTAGCGTTTTCTTTAAGAGCTCAAGATAACAAAGTTAAGAAAGTTCAGGGAGACTTTTTGATAATGTATGCAAGAATTCTAGAAGTGGGTCTCTGTGCAACTGGTGATACATTCGATGGTGGAAGTTCTGTTATTCCAAGTCACCGAGGGAGGAAAGGTGGAACGGGGCCCCCAGTCAACCTGCACTGGACATTTAACGAGATTGAGAAGTAAACTTGTTATTAGCTACTAAGACTCCAGAGTTGTTTGTTGCCGAACTAGCCTACTCTGACTACAGCAATATATGGAGCACTTAGCATAGTCCCCAAAACATAGTAGCCTCATAATAAAAGATAGCTCTGACCTGGACTCTTGGGACAAAGGTCAGGACCACTATCTTGAAGCAACCACACAGAATTTAGCACAGTTCTGAGCAAATCCTGTGCACTCTTTTACAGTAACAGAGGATGAGTTCAAAGTCAGCAAGAGGCTAGCAGAACCTAGGGAAATACTGTGACCAAGAAAAGTGAAACCCTCTCCAGCGATGGGAGAGAGAGGACCACGATTTGCCCAATGTGTAGGTCGAGTCAAGTCACGGTGTCCTCCAGCTTTCACCCACCAGAAAACAGGTAGCAGGACAACTGCTTCCTGTCCCTACTCTCAAGGAAGTTGTTTCTGAGGTCTAAGCCTAATGCATTCTCTGCTCGGTAAATAGGTAACAGAGGCTGAGTACTTGATTCCAAAATTTGGCATTGATTCCTTAGCAGAGAAACCACGACGTCATAGGAATATGTTTCCTATTTAACTCTGTAAGTTATAAAATTATAGAAACCTCAGTAACAGAGTAATGGGAGCCATAGTTAAAGATGCTGGCCATTCTTTTGGGGCAGTTTCTAATGACAAAGGAGTTGATGACAAGTACAGGAGAGGCCGTGCTGAGAGCAGCTAAGAGCATGGTCTTGGACGCCCACAGGATGTATGTTTGTGTGATCCAGAACACAGAACTGTTCTTTATACGCAGGGAGCAGTCAGTAAATAATGTCTCATTATACACACTGGATTGGTGATAACTTTTAACATTTGTGTTATTGTTTTAGTCATTTATTCAAAAAATATTTGCTTCAAATTTTCTCAGTGCCATTACCTCATTTAATCTTCTCAATTCTATGAGGTCAGTGACATTGCTGTCATTTTATAAGTCATTAAATTGAGGCACAGAGACAATAATTTTAATACCACATAGCTAGTGAAGTGGAGCTTTAAATTCAGATCTTAAATAGGAAAATCCCCACCAAGTCTTAGTCTGTAGAGAAGTGGATCTTGTGAGTAAATTGCGAAGTCTTCGCAATGCCTGAGCAAGAGGAAGAGATTGTTTTAATACCATTCAGCCCACTCTGAAGCCCAGTTGGGCTTGCACTTGATAGGGATATTTAATATAGAAGGGTATGCTGACAAGGAGTGTGAGTCATCTCCTGAAGATAAATACCATCTGTGCAGGGGACATGTGGTTAAATAAGAGAAATGCCTGTCAATGAATTGTGGTCACCTCCCCTGAAAGCCACGCAGACCCAGCATGGCAGCCGAGGGCCAGAATCCATTGCTCTCCGGCCAGAGAGGTCTCCTGAAGAAGGATGCAGAGTTGGGCCTCCAAACCAGTCATTCAACACATGTCTAAAGCTTTTCCAGGAAGTTAAACACTCTCCCAGGCAACTTTCCTTCTCATACTTTCATTGCATGATAAAGTGATTCTATTTCAGAAAAAAAAATCATGGATCAAAAGGAACTTGCATTTTTAGACTCTAGTCATTAACAACGTGCACAAAGAGCTACCGAGATCACCAGTATTTCCTGTATTAAAGAGGGGCTTGAAGGACCAGAGTGTTTTACGAATTAGCCCATTTCCTTGATAACTTCAGTCTCTATGTTCTGGTAGGGGCTGCCAAGCTGGGGAATTAGGTGCACTGTATTTCATTATCTTTCATTCATTAATTCAATCAATATTGCTTGGGCATCCTTTAAATAAAATATGATCAGGTTCTATGAGGGAGGCACAGATGAGTTACCTACCCTAGGGGAACTTGCAGTCTGGCAGGAGAGCGAAGTACCCTCAAGTGAGGCTCTAGGAAGGGAGGGCCTGACACAAAGTACTAGCTGTCCAGAAGTGGGGGGAGGGGGACTCTGGGCTGGAAGATGACCACAGCGTTTGAGTTGCGTCTCCCCAAAATACCTATTTTACTTGCAAGCTCAATGTTCGCAGGCCTCACTGGTTCAGTGCTGCGGATGAGGCGAGTTAACAGGAACACCTACATTTCAGTGGCTCTCGGCCCCTGCCTGCACAACTGCAGGCCCCTGGCACTGCTGTCAGAGCCTCCCGCAGGGATTCCGGGAGTGCTAAGGGACTGTCTTGAGTGTGCTTAGGAACACATGTGTGTCTCCTCTTGCTGAGCCCGTGAGGGAGGGACTGGAGTTCTGCGACAGAACCAGCTTCCCACCACTGGGCCTCTGCTCCTCTCTGATCTCCATTAAATGCCGTCTCTGTGCTCACCACAGAAATGGGAGGCCTGCACTTTACCCTGGATCTCACGAAATCTCTCATCACCAGAACCCCTTCAGCCTCTGACTCACCCAAGCTAGGGCTCAGTCCTGTTGTGCCCCTAGGGAGCAAGACCCAGGCTGGGCCCCTGTCCTCTGTCTTGATCTAGACTCAGCCTCACCTGCCTAAGCACAGACTCTTCCTTGATCCAAAACAAAAATCCCTGTGCAGATCAATTCCTTGAAATAAGGCCTGGGCCTGGGGGAATGATCTCCCTTAGAGTGATTCTGTAATTCATCATCCAGACTGAGAAAACTTAATGAGTGGCAAATGCAAGCTGGATGGGACTCTAGAACAATAGACATAAGCCAAGGTTGTCCCAGGAAAACTGGGACCTGTGGTCTTTCTTGTCCCCCATCACACCCAGTCCCTGTTAGCCCTGCCACATACCCTATTGACTGGTGCTGCATTTACATTCACTGGCTGAAATGTGCAAAATAAAACCATGGCCAAATTTCAATTGCCTGCCTAGAAATAAAAGACAAGTAACCATGGATTTGAATGAAGGAGTTTGTTTAGGGGTTTGAACTTCCACGAAATTGACTCAACCACCATGTAACCAGAGGCCCCAGTTTAGGAGATAGCTGTCTGTAGCCTGGTTGGTGGCATTTTTCAGGCAGAATAAGGAAACCCTCTCAGATAAGAATGCATTTATCCTAATTTGTATTGATTTGCTGCTGCCGGTTAAAAGGATCTTATGTAAGTAAGACCAGAGTAATTTGTTTCCTGTGATGCCTTGAACAAGATTCCTCCCTAGACCTGAAAGCACAATATTTTTAGACGTTTGTCTTCAGGCTAGTGTAGAAATCTTCCTCGTACGCAACTGGGTTTTCTCTGAAAAGACAGTTGTTTAAAGCTCAGCCCAACATTTATTGACTTCACTGTGCCTGTATCTACAGGGAAACCATAGTCACCGGTTTGAATGGACTAATCAAGACCTATGAACTGCTGTCTGCACTAATATCCACTTCCCAGAGATCAAAGCCATGTGGCTGGGGAGATAGATTCTCAGCTGCTTTTCTTGCATCCTTCTCTGATCAGAGTGATTTATCACTTCAATGCCATCATCAGTCAGGGGCTTTTGACTTTAGCTATTCGGTACCACACTGTTGAGTACTGGGTGATTTAATGGTTTGAGTTTATGCTTAATTTGCCTTATAAACAACCTGTGATTAAAAAAGAAGAAGAAGAAGAAGATGATGAAACTTATTCTATGAGAAAAGCCTTCTCTGAGACTCTAAGAAATGGAAGGAGGCAATACTTAGAAGATCCAAAAGGCTCATTTAGCTTGTAGTCCTTTAACCCGGGGTGAGACCAGCACGTCGTGATGAGGATGCTCTGTCCCTGGGCCAGGTTGAAACCAGGCAGGGTGGGGGCATAGTTCCTCAGTGTGCAGTGAGGTACAACAAGCATCCTTTGGCACCATTTTTTGGAGCAGGAGGCTCTGGGGCACCCGGCTCGTCTTGTCCCTGGGCTCACCCTTGTATTTTTGGGAAGAATACCCATAGTACTCCCACAGACAGAAAAACCTCCAGGGCAAGGCCCAAATGTTAGGGTTCTTACGACCTCCCTACTGACCTCAAAGAATAAACTACACCATTCTAAGCAACTGGATCTTTTTCTGTGCTGCCCCTGCCAGGAAAAGTGTCTGTTCTGAGTCTGGTACCAGCCCTTCCAATCCAGAAGAGCGGGCCCAGGGTGTGGCCAAGCACGTGTGGGAGGGGCCAGCTTCCTTGCCTTCATCTGCCAGCTGATGTCCCAGGCCTTCACTGGGCCCGCCTGGCCTCACCCCAATAAGACCTTTGCTGTTGTAAGGATTCCGTGTCTGGACTGGCAGAGCACCAGGTGGGTTCCAAGGGGTACCCAGTACCCAGTAGCAGCTCAATAAATATTTGATGGATGAATGAATAAAGAAAGGAATGAGTGAAGTATGAAATCCCAACCCTGCTTTCCTGGGAGGGTCTAGGGCTGTAACTCAGACTGGGAAGTTTGAAGGTGTGGTTTGAGCCACCTGCCACCACTCCAGTTTGAAGAGTGCAGGAGGAGGAACTATAGACAAGAAAGTGAGAGGAGGCCTTGCTGTGAACGTTTTCTCCGGCACTGCTGCCCCAGGGCCAGGGTGAGGCCCCCTTGGGAGGACGAGGAAGGAAGAAGCACTTCCTCCACAGCCCGGTTCCTCCACAGCCCAGTGCAGCCTTGGCTAAGAGCAAGTGGCCTCAGCGTTTCTCCTTCTAGAGCCTTTGCTCAGCCTGGGGCGTGCTGAGGACATAAAGAACAGAAGTGCTGAGTGCCCCCTGACCCTCAGGGCTCCTGAGGTGGTTATCAGCGGAAGGATGATCCTCCTGGCTAAACGGTTTCTACAGCTGTTGCATAGGTTGGGAAGAAAAGGGGCTTTCACACACCCAGGCCTCCTCTGCTGGGATTAACGTGTTGCAGTCACAGCATTAAAAGATAAGGCCAGGAGCGCCGCAGCCTCCTGGCAAGTTATCCTGCTCAGTCCATCTTAAAGATGGAACTTCATGGAACCTGGGGGTGGAGGGGATAAGAAGGATGTGTTAAACCAGGCATCTTCTGAATTCTCCAGAAACTGTTATGACCAGATTCACTGTGGAGAGTCTGGTAAATGCCAGACATGGTAACAGAGGGCTGGGTATGAGCATAGTCAGTCAGAGGGCTACAATACAGTCCACACGTCCCCGGCTTGTTTAAAGGCTAATTCACAAGACAAAAAGTCCAAAAGAGTGCCTGGCAATGGCAGGGGCTCAGTAAACAGTTATTGATAGACTGACCCCACATCATCCTTAGCTGCCTGTGTACCTGCCTGTGCAGAGCCATCTTGCCGGAGGCCAAAGCAAATCTTAGCCATGGCTCTAACCCATGCAGGTGGCAAGGTATAGGTGGCAGCTTTTCCATTCCACACATCCACGGCCCATGTTGGCCAGAAGAGAAGCTGTGACTAGTACCTTGGCTGTGTGTTGCTATTAAAAATAACAAAGCCGGACACCAGCTCAGAAGCTATTTCTTTCGCTATAGACAAGTATGCTCTGCCTTGCCCAGAGGATCCATAGTCAAATGCCTGCAGGGGAGATTATATTACAAAAGCTCCAGAACGTGGTCAGAAATGCCCCCAGCCTCTCGGAGGGAGGGGTTCATTCCAACCCAAAGGACAGCTCTGTGCAGGCCTGTTCACATTCATGCTCATGTGAGCACTGGATAGCTCTAGAAGCCTCCCAGGCAGTAAGCACAGCACCTGCAAGGGCAGTAGCAACAGGTACGATGGTCTGAAGCAAGGTCAAAGGGAGATGGCTTCATGGGGCCGTGGGCCGCCTTCAGAAATACCCAC
This sequence comes from Lepilemur ruficaudatus, assembly GCA_963574885.1. Taxonomy (NCBI): domain Eukaryota; kingdom Metazoa; phylum Chordata; class Mammalia; order Primates; family Lepilemuridae; genus Lepilemur; species Lepilemur ruficaudatus. The sequence goes on from CAUYRT010108400.1 coordinate 24,454, forward strand.
CTCCTGGCTGGCTGCTCAGCTTGACCCGCATGGCAACTGCAGGGAACCTTACCAGCCGTTCTCCAGCGATGGTATTTGCCACACACTGGCATTTCCTACACTCCTCCCTCCACTGACCGCATCTCTGGGGGCCACTGGGAGCTGGCTGACCAAGCTCCCGAGGATGTGAGTCAGCAGGTTGGCATGCTTAGGAAGGTACGGTTTGGCTCTGATTTGGGAGCTTCCTGGATCCAGCGTTCCTGCTCTCCTACTGTACCAAAGCCCCAAGATCACCTTTCCCCAGAAAGACAAGGGCTTCCAGAACATTCCAGCCTTAAGTCGCTCTGATGTCCCTGCCCCATATGCAGCTCCTGAGTGACAGACAGCATCACTGCCATGTTGCTCATTTGTAGTGGTACTGGCTGATTGCATAAGAATCGCTAGGAGTTTGTTACAAATTCAGATTCCTGGGCCTCACTCAAGACATTCACTGGGCGGAGGGCGGGAAGCGGGAAGCAGTACTCTGTGTTCAAACACGGTCCCCAAGTGCTTGCAAGACACTGCTAGGACTGGCAATCACTTAAACTTAGAGCATAAAAACTTTAAAAGTGTGTCAAGAATCTCTTTCTTTGTTAAAAATCTTTGGAAGAGGAATTTGACACCCAGAGTTCATTTTGCTTCCTGATGGCTGTAAAGGAAGCAGTTCTCTCTTTTCTTAAAACAAGGAGACCGTCTGGGCTCTTTGTCCATCCCAGGCCGGCAGGAATCCGAGTGTCTCCAATACAGCGTGGGCTGCAAATCGCCTTCCGAGGCATTCCAGACTCCCACAAACGGACGCCGCTCCCAGCACGTTCCCAAACTGCTGGAGACAAGTGAAGCTGTGAGCTTTTGCCCAGGGCTTACCAGATCCTGAAAACTTCTAGAAGGGATTTTCCGGGGCGTCAAGCACGTACCCCTAGGAAGAGGTACAACTTGACACATACTGCAGGGTAAATCCCTGGAAACTGCTGAACTCCCCATATTATGTGAAGGGCAGAAATGTGTCTTAACAAAAAAATCAGAGTGACTCCAGTGAAGCCAGAACGCATGTTGCCGATAAGACCGAATTAGGTAACGAGAAAGACAATGTTTATTGCCAGTGTTGAGGCAGGAAATAATTCATTTTCCTTTAACCATTATTCCTGTTCCTCCACAGGACTGGCTCAGAGAAGGCCTGGGGATTTTTTTGTTTGTTTGTTTTATTTTGTTTCGTTTTGCCTCCTTGGCCAGTAGGATCTGTCCCACTGAGCCTCAGCGCAGGAGCGGGAGCCATTGCTGCGAGTGGCAGCGGCCCCGCTGTGGACAGCAGGGGGAGGGTGGCTCCCCCAGCTGGGACGGCACCTGCCCTCTGCGGCCCGGCCCAGGTGGGGCTGGCCTGTATGTTCTCACCTTCGTATCCTCAGCTCTCAGCACGGTGCTTAACAAATACTGGACACAACAGTGACAGGATGAGTACGTGAGAGGTGGTTTCCAAGGTGGGGGGACAATTTCCTCTATGTCAGTCTCTCTACACGCTTACACATAGAGACACAGAGAGAGAGAGAGAGAGAAGGAGGAGGAGGAACAGGAGAGGGAGGATGATAGAAGCATACAGTACTCCATAGGCAAAATCATAGATGGCTGCCTGGGGGGTGAGGGGAGGTCCCGTCCCCTGTCACCATAGCTCCCAGGTTTCAGGCCCATCAGTGGCCCATTTCATCCGTTCCTAACACACAGCCCCAGGGGCTCAGAACAGGCCACAGTAAAGGGTTATAGAATGGGAAGGCTGCCTGTACCCATTCTGCTCCTCACATACAGTCTCTGGCTCCCAGAGTACCCTTTGAAGAGGCACATGAAGTTCTCTCTTTTCATGGTTGTTTCTCACCCTCTCAAAGAACCCACTGGTTTCTCCCCATGGTGACATTACCAGGCAAGTAGAGGAGGCTCTACCTCTTCTTAGCACTATCTGCCAAGGGTAGGGAGAGACGGCTGGCCCCCCTAGAGCCAGGGCTCACAGGAAAACCAGGATGGTGCCTGCCACATTTAACCCCTTCCTTGCCAATCCACTTTCTCCCTGGGAAAGGAGTGTCACAATATATTGACGCTCAGTCTACCTGAACAGCTAGAACTCTGAGGCATAGCAGACGCCCTCCATGATGAAAAGGGCCGGTCTCGTATGCAAAGTAGAAGTAGTACTTCATATACATTTTTCTGCCTTAAAATAATGGAAGAAAATTGCTGTTGTTTTGGCTTAAGCAAAAGTAAAACTGTTTTTTTTGAAAGCTCTATTTAAAGGATTCATTATTTTGCAGGCTGCTAACTATATACTCTGTGCCACACTCAATAAAAGCTTCACATAACTGTCTTTGAAATTAACAGCCACCTCTTGTGCTTTTCAAGTTATTAAAGACGCTGGCATGGCCAAGAGATTGTAAACTTTCTATGCTGGTGATTAGTCAGCGGGGCCACATCCCACCAAACCCCCCAGGGCGTTCCTAACAAAAAGTTCCTTGTAACCCAAGCACCAATTTCTCTTTCTTGTCTGTTCATTCTAATTCCACTCAATTACTCCTGAGCAAGCTGTTTTATTCCTGTCAACTCATGTTATTTACTAGAGCCCGTCAAGAGGACTGAAGTGGAGGCTGATATTATGTAGGATGTTTTGAGACTCATTAAAACACTTTAAAACAATCACCTATTGTGATATTCACAGCCCTGTGTGGGGTGGCCTTGCCTGGACCATTTGGAGCCTGGATCACTTTATTTATTTGCTATTAAAAGTTTCAGGTTAGAAAGATTTTTCTAATGAAATTCTTGGACCTTGGGGACGCAGGACCTGGTCAGGGTTCCAGGAGATTTCTGGGCAAGGATCTGAAAGTAAGTGGATTAAGCGTGTGTGGGAGGGGGGAGCTCCTGGAACAGTTCTGTCTCTCAATGATGAGCTGGGGAGAAGTGGGGGTCAGCCCCACAGCCCCAAGGAGCCACAGAGCTTTGCCTCCCAGAAGAGAGAGAGATTTCCCCAGGAGAGTGTGGGCAAGAGCAGCTTTCCTCCGAAGATGGAGAAGTCCCCTGCCGTGCCATTTTCTAGCCATTATTTGTACAATAACTGAACAGTTTGTATGAACAAGGCACCAGGCTACATTTCCTGAGGGTGTAGAGCAGATAACTGCATAGTCCTTAGATCGCTGGATGAAGGGTCCGTTTAGTTGATGCCACAGGAGTGTCAGGTGCCAGGTGGGTTATGTGCAACCAGAACTCTGGGCCAGGGAGGGGCCAAAGCTGCCTCATGTCCACGCATCCTACCAGCTTCCTCTTGTTCCCCACTCTTGTCTTCCACGTGCCAGCTGCCCACCCTCCCCCTCTGCATGAGCATCTACCCTGGGGGAACACTGGTAAGAACCCCACCCAGACAGCCCATGGAGGTGGAGGCTGATTTCTGTTCTAGGCGCCTCAGAAACAAACAAGGAAGCTGTATTTAAAGCTGAGGTGGAAGGATTCTTGATTTCCAAGTCCCAAGATCTGGAATTTCTTATTTCTTAAAAAAGAAAAGGCCTCCTTTCTTCAATAATTCTAAATGCTCTGTGATGGTATGGTTTCAAAGCAATGCTTAGAAAAAGACCAAGTCACCTGGGCCCACTGCATATATCACTTTACCCACTTCTAGAACATAGTTTTTCAATAAGCAATCTGTTTGCACATGTCATCTTTATCCCAAGTCATCGGGTGGTAGGGATGACCCAGAAGCCACACAGGCAGAGGGGAGTAAAGCTGGAAGTCCACAGCCCTGTGCCACGGGGCAGGGTTGAACTAGGCCAGCAGTTCCTGCTTTGTATCTGTCAGGCAGTGACATGCTACTCTGTACCCCAAGAGCAGATGGTTCTTAGTCATATGAGCTGGGGAAACACTGCCTGCTCTATCCCCAAATCCTAGACTGGTTCTCACCACCATGAGCCTAGAAAGTGCTAGATTAGTTGATTTCCAAGATCCCTCCTAACTCTCGAAATTCTAGGATGCAATGGATAGAGACTGTGAATGCAAAACAAAAAACAAAAACAACCAAAAAAAAAAACCACAAGGCATTTGCCTAAGACAGTGGTTTTCCATGCTGGCTGTGTATAATAATCACCTGGGGAGATATATAAAAATAAAATCCCACAGGCCAATGTCCTCAGCCTGGGGATTCACCAAGTCTGAGGCAAGCCCCAGCCTCTGCATCTCTAACAACCCACCAGTTGGTCAGTCTGGATGTACAGCAGGCGTCTCAGCTGAGAAGCTGGGGCCGCAGGTAGAACCAGATGCTTTTACAGGCAATGAAAGGAGGGAAGAGCTAAAGCAGGTTTTTTAACATACCCACTTCTGTTCACAGAGTTTGTCCGTGGGTGAGTGTGTCTAGCAGGTTGTTAGAAGACACTTCACCAGAAATCAACATTTTAAGATGAAGTGAAACAATTTGTCTTGTTTTGTTTTCAACCTCAGACTGACGCTCAAACCACACCCAAAGGGCAAACATCATATAGCGTAATTGATAGGTGGCTGCCAGCCGTAGCCATTGCCTGGAACCGGATGGAAAGCAAGGCTGGCTGCCGACCCAGGAAGCGCTGTGGACCTGCGAGGACCAGGGTCCCTGAGAGAGGTGGCCTCCTTGGTGTCCTCTGGCTGCAATTAGAGCTGACCCAGCCTTCTGCCTGGGAGGTCTGAGCTTCAAGACAGATGGGCTGGACCAGGCAGGAGGACAGAGAGAGCAGGAGGTCAGGAAGAGGGTCAGACCAGCTGCCCAAGCCAGTGAGGCCTGTTCTCACGGCAGGGAAGCCACCGTGGTCCCCTGCATCACGGGCCCTGACACGCACACACACACAGGAGAGCAGCTTGGCCGCCTAACCGCTGGGCTAGTGCTGCCTGTTGGCTGGGGGAGTCTGGTTCCGCTCAGCAGGACAAGCCAAGAGCGATGAATCTTACATATGACTGAAGTTCGGGGCGAGGTGCAAGCCCAGAAGATAAGTCTCATTCCTACTACTCCCTCTCATGTACTCTACAATTCAGACAAACTGGATGACTCACTGTTATTTAGACAGATCGTCTTCTCTTCTTCTCCTCCCTTGTGCATTTGCTCCTGTTTTTCCCTCCCCATCCCTGTCTGCTGGACTCCTACACATACTTCAAGGCCTATGTCAAATGCCTCCCCTGCTGATCTCCCCATTACTTGCAGTGATATCACTACACTTGGGAGCTGCCGGAGTACACTGCTTGTGCCCATCAGCTGGCATTTCTCTTATGCAGCTGCGTTTCTCATCCCCTTCTGTTGTAAGCATTTGGAGGGTGGAGACTGGGTCTTTGTCTCCCTTTAGTCCCAGCACGTTTCAATGTCGTGCTCTGTGTGGAGTAGGTACCCATGAATGTCTGTGGAATGGAAGTGAATTCTGGGCTGGCAGTAACTGTAAAGCCCTCACCCGCTGTCGGTGGGCAATCCTTGGCATTCTCTCTGTCTCTGCAGTCACTAAGCATGTCACATGGCACCCGCAGACAGCTGGGCCTCCTGAGTACAGCCAGGGTTTGAAACCGCTGAGTTCCAGCCTCCGTGTGGGATTGAAAGACACTCTAGTCTGTGTCACATTTGGGATCTTCCTCAAAAAATAATGAAAAAAGGAAACTGATTTCCACTGGGAATAAAACTTGGGTGCACACATTTTACAGCAGCTGGGTAAACTACAGAATTGACAGCATTGATCATTTGTCATAATGTAACACATTATTTCTCATACCATCATTATCTAGAGTTTTTATGTTTGTAAATATTACCTCCCCAGGAACAATTCAGTTTCCTGAGAAAAAAATCAGTAACTTATACAGTGGTAGAAAGGATACAGGTTTTGGAGTCAGACAGACCTTGATTTGAAGCTTGGTTTCCTGACTTCACAGCCAGGTACTGTGATGATTAATTTATGTGTCAACTTGACTGGGTCACCAGGTGCTCAGATGTTTGGTCGAACATTATACTGGATGTTTATGGATGAGATTTAACGTTTAAACCGGTAGACTGAATCAAGCATATTGCCCTCCATATGCAGGTGGGCCCCATCCAATCAGATGAAGGCCTGAGTGGAACAAAAAGGCTGACTTTCCCCCAAGCAATACAGAACTTCTCCTGTCGGATGACCTTTGGACTGGAACATTGGCTTTTTCGTGCCTTTGGACTTGAACTGAAACATCTGCTCTTCCTGGATCTCAACCCTGCCAGCCTTCAGCCTGGAACTACACCATTGGCTCTCCTGGGTCCGTAGCTTCCCTGCAGATCTTGGAACTTGCCAGCCTCCCCATAACCATGTGGGCCAATTCCTTATAATAAATCTATCTATCTATCTATCTATCTATCTATCTATCTATCTATCTATCTATCCATCTATCCATCATTTCCTGTTGGTTCTGTTTCTCTGAAAAACCTTGACTAATACAAGCACTTTAGGTATACTTCTGAACCTCTTTGAGCAACAATTCTTCATTTATAAAATCAGAGCAGTAATGTCTACCACCGTGAGAATTAACTATACAAACCATGCAAATTTCCGTCATGGCACTTGTCACAAGTAGGTGTTCAATGCCTACCCCTTCCTTCTCTCCTACTCCTTTGTTTGTTCCACAAAATACACAGATGCTCCAAGATTTCTATGACTACGTTGTCTGAACCAAAAATGGTGGGAACATGGATCCAGTGTACGTATAGGGCTGATGAAATAAATATGTGAATATTAGCACTGTCTGTGGAAATCTAACATATGCAATCACAGTATCAAGGTTACTTGTTCATTTGAATGAAATAAAATTTTTAAAAAACTACTCCAGAGTAATTCTTGCTAAATATCAAACTTAACACAATGACCAAATTGGCACTTCAGCTTGGGCCATGGAGACAGAAAGCAGACAAGGGAATGTGAAGACCATTCTGTCGCTTGGGCCGTGCAGAGGGAGGGACCTTCTCGGTTTTATCACCCGACACCTGTTCATCCACATGGCTCAGAGGAGGTGTATGTGACGTCTGTCCACCTCTGACCTCTGTCACGGTGTCTCATTTTCCATGTGGACTTCTGTTCATATCCTCTCCTGTGCAGTTTGCTTTGGAAGCACTTAGAGGGATTAGTATTGAGCAACTAGTAGGTTCTGTTATTTGGTCATAACCAGAGACTCAAATTAAGAAAAACAAAGGAGCTTACACTGGTCCTGGGTATTTCCATAGCTGGAGAATCCCACTACTGGAAACCTAGTGCAGTAATCTCGATATAGCATTTTACAGAGCCTGCAACACGAGTTGAATTAATGCAAAAGGACCAGAGTGGCTGGCAGAAAGCAAGCCTGTTGATGATCAAATCTTTTTCCACCTAAGTGGCTGTTTTTGTATCGTGTGTGGTTGTTTTTGTTATTGCTGCTAAGGTGGCTTTCTGTTGTTGTTTTTACCCCAAAGTTTCAGAGAAAAGACAGGCACATCTTCAATTCACTACCCAGGCAAGAAACAGTGATGGCTCCTCTTCCAAAATCCCAATAGAAAAAGCTGACATCAGGATTTTGAAACAGACTGCCTGTGGGCACACCATAGAAGAGGACTTTGTTTTGACTGGGGCCTGTGGAACCGGACTTTTCCTGCTCAATCCCTTAAACACAGAGCGCTGTGAATATGGCTTTGACGATCGTTAGCAAAAGTGGATTCAGCATACAGCCACGAAACCAGCAGCTGTGCCTCTGCCACGGAGTTTGACCCCGTCCTGCATATAGACAGGCATCGTGTGTAATTACTCTGAGCGTTTGCCACAAAACGGAGTGAGTTCGGGGTCTTCCCACTGGGGACGGTTCTGTGTGGCAGTGGACTGGATTTGGCCTGACAAAGAATAGTTGCGGTGTACGCTCCATCCCAACTGCTCGTTTCCTCTCCTTGACCTACCCTTTGTGGGAAGCCAGGAATGCTAAATATTTCTTGTAGCTCTGCCCAGTCCTTTACTTTATTTACACTCCCCCCTCCTCCCCGGCCCCAGCCCCGTCTCTTCATGAGGCAGCCCAAGTGTTCTTCCCTGAGCTGCTGAACGACTGCGTTTTTGTTTGAGATGATACATCAAAGGTATTTCAAATAAAGACCGACAAAAACATAACACGATGGCTGCTGGACAGCAAGCCATGCTCTGGCAAGGGTGATGTGCAGTTCCCCCATAATGGACTTCCTGATTTTGACAAACTGAATCAAAGTTTCTAGGTTAGAGATAAAATAACTTTTTTCAAAAAGTGAAATAAGACAGAGTCGGTTGAATGAACAGGAGGTGGAAGACGGATTGGGAAAGAACCCACGGGCCACTCTGTATGTTTGTTTCCTGAAGGGCAAAATTAAGCCCTTAGAGCAGGTCTTTCATTTTTTGGTTTCTTTTCTAATTCTAGAATCTCCTCTAACCACACTAGGAAGGCAAGTGGGAATGTGACTTCTTCTGTAGTTATTGCTACACATTTATGGGGACATTTTCTTCAACAAGTCTTTTTTTGCCCCAAAAGACACCTCAAAATCATTTCCAGGCAGTGTAACCCTGGAGGTGGAGGCTCAAGGAAGCCATAAATGTTTCAAGTGTGCAGTAATTGTAAACCTACTAAGGAGAAAACGTAGGTGTCCTGAGCAAGTCTTCTCCCACTGGCCATGTATCCATCTGCCTGGGACAGGCACCATTCATGCCTGTTGACCTGGCATGATTATTAATAGCACCCACTTTTGAAAGTGTCTAGTTTAGATGATAAATTATATGGACATTCTGCCTTTCACCAAATGTGCCATTGCTGATGTCCATTTCAAACATGCGTACAAATAACCAGTTCAGCTGCCGATCTGGCAGTCAGCCTGGCTCTCGAAGGAGAGGGTGACATCTGGACACAGCCAGGTGCCATGGTAGTCTCAGGGGCCTGGGTGCTGATAGTCCTTGGGGCAGCTCCTAAGCTTTGCACCCTGCTGCTGGCTACACACCCCACAAATTAGATTTAAAAAAAAAAAACTTCGGATTTAAACATCAGACACTTAGATTTTGACTAGAAGGCAAAGAAGACCTCTGGGTCTCTTCTCATCTCAAGTCCTCACTCTCATGGAGACTCCTACCTACCGCCCTCTGCAGAGTAGACGATGACCCAGCTGGCTGGGCCAGGGCCCCCTCAGCCCAGCTTTCCTTCTTGCCAGAATGGGTGGAACATCCCTAAGTAGAAAGGAAAACAACACGCAACGTACCTTTATCTGCAAATGTCAAAAATATATCAGAGAGTTTGACTTTGAGGTTAAGCTTGCCCAATCGAGCTATTTGCAATTCTGTGAGTACGTGGGGGCAGGAGGAATCTTGGAGACTGGGGGAGAGGAGCAGAGAAGGGATTGATTCATGGTGTATCCTGGACTCTGGGCTTGAGGCATGCACTAAATATTTGACTAATGAGTATGTGAATAATTACATTGGTGGGGGAGATTTTTGTCCACTCTTAATTATTTTTAGTATGTTAGAGAGTTTTGTTTATCTTTAGCAAAAATTCATAGTAACATATGAGCTCATTTTCAGACGTTTTTCCTGAAAATATCACATTTTGGTGTCTCAGTTTACTCCTTAAGCTAAGCTGATTCGTAATTCTGACAGTGCACTTACAAAATTAATATACAAGAAATACCTGGTCGATTTGTGCTTTTTAAAAATTTTAACTGGGGTTAATTTTAAATGAATTGAGAAGTAACCTATGGTGTTGCAAAATGCCTCTTAAACTTCCAAGCTAACCATGACATTGATGCACACAAGAAAGATGCAGGGTCTATAATGGAGACTCGCCTGCCAAGTCCCACTCTGTGGAATCTGGGGTGACATTGCACAGAAAAGATGGTTTTGGTTAAACTCTAGGGCTAAAAAAAATACAATAAAATAATAACTTAATTGCCAAAGCCATCCACATCCGTTTGCATGTATTGTCTAATATCTAAGTAGGGTAAGATATGGGAACATCGAGGAAATAAAAAACCTGTTGGTTTCAATGTGGGCATCTCTTTCTTCCCTGTTTTACACCTGAGCTAATAGGCTGATGGTTAAACAGTAGAATATTTAGAATGGGTAAACATATCAAGGGCTTTAAAAATATCTCCAAGTTCTGTAATCTACTTTGGAGAGACTGCCCCAACAGAGGACGTGAACTAAAGCAAACGAGGAACGAACACCATGAGAAGAGCCGAAAGAAATTCAAGTAGTGAACACTCACACGTTCGTAAGCTACACAAACTGAACCCTAGCTTTTGGCAGCTTACAATAAGAGTATATTTGCTTGATAAACAGGTTTTGAACAGCAACATTTCCTATCTTCTTTGCTAGATGCTTTATCAAGTATTATCTCCCCTGTTCGAAGACAGCCTCCATGCAGTTGCTGTGGAATTCAAGACACCCACCTCTGTTTACAGAGTGAGCTGGTGCTCAGGCCGCCCGTCCCCCCAGCTCCTTCCCCTCCCTTGACTAATTAACATTCTTGACATTTGACTTGACAGTAGTATTTTAGAGGTCTCAGACACAACTCTTGTAAACAAATGTAATATTCTTGGTGTGAATTATTGTTCTTTTATGAGAAAGAAATTGGTACTGCTTCCAAACTAAGGAAATGCAGTTTATTTCATCAGTTACAAGTTTATAAGGTTGTTTTCTTTCTATTTGCTTTGGAATCCACCAGGGAATTCCTCTACAATGGACCCAGTATGGAATTATTCTACTCTTAAAAAAAAAAAATAGCTCCCTTATGAAACAATCAGGATGCATTAGAATTGTTTATTTATATATTATAGAGTGTTTTGGCATATGATGTGTAGTTTGGGTGTCATTTAATTCTAGTACCAAAATGGATGTAAAGAACAGTATAACCCACAAAAAGTAGAGTATTCCTCATCTAAGGAAACTACTGTTTCAACTTGGACCAAATGGTCTTTCCCTTGACGCATCACGAATTCCAGACTGATGTCACTTTCCAATACAGACTATGCATTTGTCACATTTGTCTAACTTGGAGATGTAACCTACTGTTCTAACTCCTTAATTATTCCTCTGATTAAAGCAAAATAAATGTTAAAAATTAAGCTGGAAATGTATACTTTAAAAGTGTAAGAAGTATACAAACTGCTCATATAGAATACAGAATTGACTTGGTCCTTGACAGACCAAACATTATCAAAATATAAATAACAACAGTGATAGTATATTGAAGACGTTAAACATTTACATCAACAATTTTTTTCCCAGAATATCCTGAAACTCTACAATTATGAATCAAAATCATCATTTACTCAATAGCAATTTTTAGTTACTATATGCATTAGTTATTGGTCATTTTTTAGCTGTTCCTTGATTTCTTTCACAAAGAATAACAACAGTAAGATAGATCAAAACCTAACTTTTTATTTTCACAATTTAGCACGATTTTATGCTCTTTTTCAACTATATTTTGAAATAACTTTAGACTTAACAGTTGCAAAAATAGTATATGAAGCTCCCTTTCACCCTTCACTCCTCACATTTTGAGCATCTTAAATGACTGCAGTACAATGATCAAACCAGTTAATTAACATTGCTCCAACACGAATCTAAAGACCTTATTCAAATTTCAGCAGTTTTTCCACTAATGTCCATGTTTTTGTCCTGGAGCCAATCGAGGATCCCGTATTTGCTCTTCTGTCCTTTCAGCATGCTGCTATCCTTTTCTAAGCACGTCCTTTCTGCCCGTGAAGATCTTGTTAAAACAATGACTCCACGGCCAGATGCAGTGGCAGTGGCGCAGGCCTGCCATCCCAGTGCTGTAGGAGGATGAGGCAGGAGGATCGTTTGAGGCCAGATGTAGAGACTGTCCTGGACAACATAGAGAGACAAAACCCCCACCCCCATCTCTACAAAAGAATTTAAAAATTAGCTAGGCATGGTGGCATGCACCTATTGTCCCAGCTACTCAGGAGGCTAAGGAGGGAGGATCACTTGAGCCCACGAGTTCCAGGCTGCAGGAAGCACTCCAGCCTGGGTGACAGAATGAGACCCAGTGACTCAACTGGTTTTCACAAAGTTGATACATGTCCATTATGGTAAATTCAAACCATACAGAAAACTACAAAGAGCAATGTAAAAACTATACAACTTCTTGCTACCATGAAGGAAAAACTATTAACATTTGGTAAAAATTGTCCTTCATATCTCCTTATGCAGACATACAGTTAAAAAGATAGATAAATCGGTAAAATTTTGACGGAATGGAATCCATTTTTATAATAAAAGTAGCAATTAAAAGCATTAAATGTTATTTTAATAAAAATTACTTCACATAATTCCACTTTAACAGAAGAAAAAGAAACTAAAATATATTTGGATGTGCCGAGTTTCAGGTAAATATTTCTTCACAAAAGGCATATAATTTCCTGAATTATCTCTCTAAAGTCAGGGAAAAGATTATGAAAAACATTTAGATATTTGTCAGTTCTTGTTGACTAATAAACCACCCCAAAACATTGTGGCTGAAAACAAACACCATTTACCATTGCTGACAGGCCAGGAGGGGTGTAGGGTGGTTCCTCTGATGTGGCTTGGCTGGTCTTGGGTGACTGGCATGGGTCAGCTGGAGCCCAGCTGGCCTAGAGTGTCCTCAGTCACATGTGTGGTAGTTGGTTTCTCTTGGCAGGAGCAATGGGGGTGACCTGGCCTGTGATCGCTCATGCTCCAGCAAGACAGCCCAGGCTCACACAATGGTAGCAGGGCTATGAGACAGTGGAAGCGTGCGAGGCCTCTTCAGGCTTAAGCTCAGAGCTGACACAGATCATTTCCACCACATGCCATGGGTCAAAGCAAACCATGAGACCAGCCCAGATTCAGGGATGGTTACTCATATTATTCTTATGTACTGGTATTGACCATTCCAATATCAAGTTTTCATTGCAGCATTATTCTTTCAAATTACAGATTTGAGCATTTATTTTGGGCTTGCTTTTCCTATTATATTTTTGAACATATTTTCTGTTCTTTTGTTCATTTCTTCTTTGCAAACACCAATTAAGTATTTGCTGGATTTTTTTTTTTTACCTGTCACTCATGTCTACCATCTTATAATCTTTTGAAAAATATTATGTATGCCTAGGATGTCCCTCCAGATATTTGCAGGCTTGAATCATTCATGATATAAAATGTCATGTGACCCGAATTTCCTGGTCACCCAATACCTTTTCACACTCTATTATATAGTCCAATTTTACTTTTTTCATAGGACTATCAAAATTTATTTCTTATTTTATTTTATTTTCTCTACTCTCTCTCTGCCCACCCTAGATTTTAAGCTCCGTAGAGGCACAGAGATGTTGCCCATCATAAACACTGCTAGACCCGCAGCATCTAGAATCACTCTTGGCATGGACAGGGTATTCAGTAATCACTTGTTGAATAAATGCATGAAAGTCCTGTCTGTTTTAAGCTGGATTCATTTTAATTTTTGTTGCTTATACCATTGCTTTCTTCTCTGTAATATTTTTCATTTACACCTGTCTCCTACAATTTCTTTGAGATTACAGAGAACTCTGTCTGAACTCTTCTTCTGTTTTCTTAGATAATTTCTTTTGTAGTTGTCAAATTTTTCTTTGTCTTTCATTCCCTTCTTATTTTCTCTCTCATTTCAGAGCAGATCTGTGGGGTGGTTCTTTCTGATTATTATTCATCTCATATACTTACTGAAAAATAGTTTGTGGAGGAAGGGGAGCAGGGGTGTTAGAACACTTGAATCACTGGATGTGCATTTCAGGGCAGTCTCATTTGCCTTCTGGAGAAATGTTCATCTTGCCCAAGGTCTGAGGATATGTTGTTAGTTCGCAGTGTTCTTCCTCATTTTGGTCCAGATTTCACAGCATTTGGCAGGTTTGCTACATAGTTTGTGGTTTAAGATTGTAGTCATATCCTCATTTTATTGGCAACTAACATATTTTTCTCCATTTTTGGTTCTTTTTGAGATTTTTGAAGAAGGGGAGTGGGAGAATTAATGTCTCTACACCATGATCTTTAACCAGAAGTCATTTTATGCTCTTTGGATTCCATTCTGCAAATCTGTATTATATCATGTAGGAGAGATCCTAAGTGCCATCCACCCACCAGGTTTAGGACTTAGATCGGAATTCTCATAAGGTTTACGTAAATGTTTGTTGCATAACGTAACAACCATCACCTTTCTTCTTTATTCCCTTTGCCCTACCTCCAAATCTCTAGAGGTTTGTTCTTGTTTTGTTTTGTTTTGCCTCTCAGGGTAGCCTCAATATTCTCTATGTAGTGAGAACTTTCCTAGTCCTTCATCACCTCAACTCCTTTAAGTTAAGCCCCTAAGTTGCCCGGCCTCAAATGGCAGTGAGTGGATAACAACCACCACTTACCATTGCCTCTGTTACTCAAACACTTACCGTACGCCAGGAAAGCTGCTAAAGCTTATCCATGGATCAGCTCATGCAATCCTTCCAACAACCCAACAAAGTCAACAGGATTGCCTGTAATTTAAATGTAGGGATGTGAAAAATAGCTTTTTCCTAAAATGGGTTCTGAAATTACGTTCAAAGAAGCCACTGTGTGGGTTCAAGCACACACTTGGGAAGATATTCTTGGGGTGGTTGAACTTTTGTGATGATAGAAGAGAAGACTGGGGCAGGAGAAGACGGAGAAAGTTGTTTTGCTATTGGAATGAAGAGGTGAGAGAAATGAAGGGAGAGGAGAGGGAGCCAGAAAGTTAGAGGCTACCCTGAGAAAGCCAACGAGACACCTCGGACTGCTCCATTTGGGTATCAGCCCTGCAACTCCTGTACACGCTGCCTGCCCTCCCCTGGGGTCTCTCTCCACCAAATTCCCAGTTCATCTGCTGTGCACACAATTCTTAGGACAGGGTTTCTGCAGTTCTTATAAAAGGGCCTGGGTTTCCCATCTCAGTCAAAGCCGTGAAAGACAAACCTATATATGGGATCAGGAACTGGAACATGTTTGGGGGGCAGGGCTTTGGCCTTTTATTGGCTACGGGATTGTAGTGGGGTGGGGATGGTGGGGGTAGATGTATTAAGTCAATTTTTCCTCCATATTAAGAGAGAAAGGCCGCAGTTAACATCTGAGTTTATGCAGGCAAGGAAAATGAGAGTCAGAGAAAGTAAACAATTTGTTTGAGGGCATTTAACGTATGGGATGACTTCTTGCTATTTAACAAATATGCTCAGTTCCTTCCTGCTCAGGATATTTCCTCCTACTGTGCTGTAATCCAGAATGTTCCCCCCAGATCTGTGCATTGCCAGCTCCTTCTTATCTTTTAAACCATCTCCTCAGAGATGCTTTCCTCCCCTTTCTATCAGAACAGTCACCGTGATACCCCCTCGTGCTCAATCCTATCCCCTTACCATGCTTTATCACTTCCAAATGTAATAATATTACATATTTATTTTTTAGTCTAGCTCCTCTAATAGGATGTAAGCTTCACGAGGACAGGGATTTTGTCTATCTTATTCACTACTGTATCCATGATGCTTAGTACAGAGTCCAACATTTAGATGGTACTCAATAAAGATTAGATAAATATACTCAATAAATATTGATGGGGTGCCTTCTATAATGCAGGGCACAGTCTCTTCAGTCTCTTGGCTTGAGAATTTCCAGCTGCTGGAATGCAGCCCAATCCACTAGTTTCTAAGCTGGTCGTGCAGACCACCCGCCTATTTGATTCAGCACAGAGCCACACATCACACCTGCTCTCACAAATACCTGCGTCTACTTATTGGCTTGCTTTGAAGAGAACTTCAAGGAGCTCTTGTTAAGAGCCACTACTACTGTAGTCAGATAACGGTTATCTCAGAAATGGCCTCCTCACCTGCAGAGAGCTCAGAGCCACTGAACTAGCTTCTAAAGGTGCCCAAATCAGGGCTGAGGAGGCAGCAACTCTGAGCATAGAGCAGTGTAAATAGGTGGCTAGGAGCAGGTCTCCAGCTCCAGATTGGGTCAAATCCCAGCTCTGTGACCGAGGCGATCATAGTACCTTCCTTATAAGGCAGTTTTGGGGAAAAACTTTGCATGACCATGTGTGTAGCAGCACGGCAAGGGCAGAGGAACGAGGTAGAACACCTGGTGAGCTGATCAGCTGGATTTAAACAGTGAGCACTTCCTGGGAGAAGTCAGTTTCTTTAAAACTGACCAGAGTTTTAAAGAAAAACAAAAGCAAGAATTAAAGGAGCAGATGGCAGTCCTGACGGCCAAGAAAAAGAATTCAGATTGGCACCGAAACCACAGTGGACTTCAGAAAGGAGCCGTCCCTCAGCTGGAGTGACACAGGGTTGAGCCAGGAGATGCTCACAGTCCCTGTCTGCACTTGTTAGCTGGGTAAGCTCAGGCCAGCCTCATCCCATCTGGACCCATTTTCTCATCTGTTAGTTGTGATGCTGATAATCCAAGCCTATAGATTTGTGTAAAGGCTAAATAATTCCAAATAGTATTTGTGAAAATGACTCTAAACTATAAAAAGTCTTTCCTAATATGTATTGCTGATGTCTGGTCCAGTAACCTAGTGGTGCAATAAAGGAAGGAGCTCCCAAGCAGGATTAGACAGGCCAGGGTTTGAATGCCTGCCCTGCCACCTTTTAACTTTGTGGTCTTGGGTTGATTATTTGTTCCCTCTGAGCCTTACTCTTTCATCTGTAAAAGGGAGACAGACACTTGTGTGGATTTAACTCCATCTAGAGTGCCCAGGAAAGCACCTAGCACATCATCTCCATGACCACCACCACCACCACTACCAGCATCATCACAGGCAAGGTTAGTTTGAGCACCCACCATCTGCTGGGCACTATTCTAAGAGATTCATGTGCATTTAGGTAGGTATCCTTAATCTGAGGCTTAGAGAAGTTAAGTAATGTGCCCCAGGTCACACAGGTACGAGCTTGGATTAGAACCCAGGTGGTGGAGCACAGTACCTGGGGGTAGTGATTGGCAATGGTGCCAATCTACTACTGACATACATCAATTTTTAAAAGTTGCTTTGTGAAATAATAGACTGTCAGAAGAATTCATTTTTTCCAAGGCATTTGATAATGGCAAAGAGAAATCCCCTTAGGAAGATCTTTAGAGCCTTCTCACCTGCTCTTTTTTTTTTTTTTAAAGAGTTGATTCTGCTAGAAAATATGTAATTGATATCACTTCCAGGAAGACAGACAGTTGAATTAACATTGACAACTGAAACCCCTGCTTCAACATCTGAGCTCTTCTCCCCTATTTGTAAAATCCCTGGAGACAATCCTGGTTACCTTTGGGGCTGTTTGTATCAGTGAAAGAATGTCTCTAAGTCCACTGAGGAGCAAGTGATGGGCTGGAGTGAAAACATTACTACATAAGAAAGTAAACTGATTTGCATCAGTTGAAAGGGTGAAGAAATTGCAGCCCAGAGCAGAGGTGGTTGGTTCACCCAGGGGAGATCTGCTATTGCATCCTCCTATCCATGTGTGAGGCCATAAATCCACACGGCAGGAGAAAGTTTAGCCCTGTGGCTTCAACTTTAAGCAACTTCCTCTAGGGGAATCATATGCCTATTTCCAAATTCTTCATGCTTGCTCTCTGGGCCATAGGTCAGAACCACCAGCAGATAGAAGCTACCAGTCAGTCCTTGCAAAAGACTTCTCTATCCTTTGGCCTGGGTAGAAAGGCTTCCAAAGGAAAAGAGACATTTCATTTCATGCTGGGTTTTCCCTCTTAGATATTTGTGTGAAATATCAGCAGTGATGCTAGATACACAAATCTAGCTACCGATCTTTTATTTATGAGCTCCACACACCACCTCTTAAGAGATGCAATACAATGCCTGAGTCTTTGCCAACTTTGAGACCATGCAGTATTATTTAAACTTTCACTTCATTGTCTTATCAAGATCATCTATCTGTCTGTGGAATGGGTTTTTAAATTAGTAAGATTTTGAAATACCAGATGCCTAGAGAATTCCTACGAAGAATACAGTCATAAAAATAAAACCACACTATTTACAAAAATAAAAAAAGAAACAAAACAGAAACAAAAACATAAATTAGAGCAATAAAACACATCTACTGGGAATGACTGGGGCAAGAGTCTACATGCCCACACTGCAATGTTCTATTAAATTTTAAGCATTCATGTTTATGGCAGATTTAAATTAAATTAATGGTGAGGCCATAAAATAGAGCAGCTGTTCTCCATCTCCACTGATGCCAAAACCAGAGAAAGAGGCTGGTAAGAGGTAAGGAATAGTTCCTGGCAGCGAGAACTATGAGGTACTAATGGGGACAGTGAGGAAAGGTGGAAAGGCTCAGACACCATCTCCTTTGATACAAATTGAACAGGCACAGATTAAATGAATTTTACATGCACCTTGAAGCCCTTTGCACTTGACCAAGTTTCTTTGATAGCCCTTTGTTTCTCTGTACATTGGGCTATCCTGTTCTAAATAAATGGAGTGCCTTATAAATAGTGACAAGAATACAAATGGACACCTAAGACAATTGTGAAAACTAATGAACAACTGTTAGTCCAGAGTGAAAATTAGCATCTATTCCTGTGCCTCAGTAGCTTGGTTTAAGGCCAAGAAATTGAGTGATGGAAGGGATCTCTGACCCCATAGGCTACAAGCCCATGATTAACAGCTTAGTTAACAAGATACACATAATGTCTGGGTCACTCTTGTCTCTACTTGCTGGTCGTGCCTCCCCTAAATTGCTGCACTTGTGAGGGTCATCCAGAGTGTGTGCCCTGGCCACCAACCCTGCACCATCCCTGACTACCCCTGTCCCCCAGGGATCTGGAGGCAGCAAATGGAAGTGCAGATAACAGATAACAAGAAGGAAAAGAATGTGACATTTGAAATGATGGCAGAAATTCAAAGATCTTCTATAAACCATATTGAATTCTGCTAGTCTAATGAAGTTTGATTCATCAGAATGACCTAGTCATTTTTGGTTTTTTGGTCAATTCAACTCTACTGTATCAGAGAATGTTCCAGAGATAATAATTCCTTAAGGTTATGAAAGCATATTCCACTTACAAAGTTATCTGAGGGATTTTATTTTTCTTTTTGATTTGGTTGATTGTTTTATTTATTTTGTCTTATTGCTGAATGCTTTTAATACAATGGATTTTGGGGTTTTTGTGTGTGGTGTGTCTAGCAATATGTATATAAAATGGATTATACATCATTACAAAGTGGGATTTATCCCAGGAATTGAAGAGCAGTTCAACATGCAAAAATCAGCCTATGTTGTACACGAAATCAATAAAATAAGAACAAAAACCACATTACTAACTCAATATATGCAGAAAGGACATTTGACAAAATCCAACATCCTTTTATCATAAAAACACTCAACAAATTAGGAATAGAATGGGAATTCCTCAACCTGACACAGGGAATCCACAAAAAGCAAAAAACAAACAAACAAAAAACCACAGCTAAGTCACATGTAATGTTAAAAGATTGAAAGCTTTTCCTCTAAGGCCAGGAACAAGACTAGGATATACACTCTTGCCACTTGTATTCAACATTGCATGGGAAGTTCTTGTCAGGGCAATTAGGCAAGAAATAGAAATAAAAGGCATCCAAGTCAGGCAAGAGTTGCCATTGCAGTCTTGAATTTGAAAGCTATAGGGCAGGCCAGCAGGCAAAACACAGGCAAGATTTCTGTGTTACTGACTAGAGGCAAAATTCCTTCTTCCCCAGAACTCCCCCATTTTTGCTCTTAAGACCTTCAACTAATTATATGAGAACCACCCACATTATCTAGGATAATCTCTTTTACTTAAAGTCAATGGATTGTCGATGCTAATCACAGCTACAAAATTCCTTCACAGTAACAACTAGACTAGTTGGATAAACAACTAGGCACCATAGCCAAGACAAGTTAACATAAAATTTAACCAGCATAACAAGGGTGCTAAGACAATTCAATGGGGAAAGAACAGTCTTTTCAACAAACATTGCTGGGACAACTGGATATCCACACGCAAAAATGTGAAATTGGACCCCTACCTCACACTATATACAAAAGCTAACTCAAAATAAATCATAGACCTAAATGTAGAAGTTAAACTACAAAATTCTTAGATAGGAAAACGTAAGACTAAATTTTGATCTTGGGTTAGGGAATGGTTGGTTAGATATGACACCAAAAGTACAATTAACAAAATAAAAGAAAAAAATCTTGGACTTCTTAAAAATAAAAACTTTGTGCTCCAAAGAACACCATCAAGAAATTTTTTTTTTATTATTTCAGGAAAATATGAGAGTACAAACAATTTGGTTATATTTTATATCTTTGCCTCTCCCTAGCAAGGGTTAGAGGTATGCCCCTCCCCTCCACAATGCTCACCTCATCCCTCCGATGTGGGTCTACCCCCGAGCCCCCTAATCCCTGGTGGACACCACCACCATTTGAGCACCGTAGTGTTATTCAGTCAGTACCAATTTGATGGCGAGTACATGTGGAGCCCATTCTTCCGATCTTGTGTCACCTCACTTTGGATAATGGGCTCAAGCTCAATCCAGGATAATATAAGCAGTGCTACCTCACTGTTGTTTCATATAATTGAGTAATATTCCATTGTAAACATATACCAAATTTTAATAATCCACTCACGAATTGACGGGCACTTGGGTTGTTTCCACGACCTAGCAATAGTGAATTGTGCTGCCATAAACATTCGGGTGCAGATGTCTTTATTATAGAATGTCTTATGCTCACCATCAAGAAAATCAAAAAGACAATCTACAGAATGGGAAAATATACTTACAAATCATTTAT
>CAUYRT010108404.1:0-40424 GCA_963574885.1 Lepilemur ruficaudatus
TCCCAGCTACTCGGGAGGCTGAGGCAGGAGGATTGCTTGAGCCCAGGAGTTTGAGGTTGCTGTGAGCTAGGCTGATGCCACGGCACTCTACAGCCCGGGCAACAGAGTGAGACTCTGTCTCAAAAAAAAAAAAAAAAAAAATAGATAATACATTTATATGACTCAAAAAGTGCACAAACACACAGCAGAAAGTCACACTCCTAACCTCTGCCCCATCCACCCAGTGCGCTCACACTGCCTCTCCCAGACCAGGCAACTGTTTTCATTGTCTTTATGCAAATGTGAGCAAATACAAGATGTATTCATTTATTACTTCCCCCCTTTTACAGAAAAGGTGGTTCCGAAATTGAATTGGATTTAGTGTCGTTAATGATTAAAACCAGAAAAGTCATAGATGAAAGATATCATTATTTTATGAAATAATAAGATCATGGTCAAGAAAGTAAGATCCACAAAAAAAGATAGTTAAAAATGTGATACCAAATTAAATTCAGTGAGATGCAAGCGCAGTTCAAATAACTATGATCAGAGGATGAAGAGTTTTAAGTTTCTGTCGGCACCAGGACCCGTGCTCACACACCGCTGGTCGTGCTGCCTGCAGCTCCTGGAGGGCACGGCCTGGGCGTGACCCATCTTTAGACTCTGGCAGATTACAAACATGGCCAGTGTCCCTCACTCCTCCCTGTGTGCACACCCCCTGCAACATGACGGTGTAGGTTCCCCCGTTGAGAGGTGGAGTTTATTTCCCCCTCCTTGCATCTAGACTGGCTCTGCGATATGCTTCGGCCAACAGAATGAGGCAGAAGGGATGGTGTACTGGTGCTCAATCAAGGCCTCAAAAGGTCTGGCCTGCCCTGGTTCTCTCTTGGGACCCTGCGTGGGTGCTATGAGCACAAGCCTGGGCTAGCCCGCCAGGTGACAAAAGTGCACGTGCAGCACAGCTGTCCCAGGCAAGGGCCTACACCAGCCGGCCCTCAGCTGACTCACCAGCCCACTGTGCATGCGCATACTGGCGCGCACACTCACGAGGGAGCCTAGCCACGATCACTGGTCCTTCCTTGCTCAGACCAGAAGGGCCACCCAGATGACCCACAGATTAATAAGCTAATCAAACGCTTTGTGGTTTTAAGCCACTGATTTTAGGGGTGGTTTATTTGCGGTAAGAGATACCCGAGCAGGACATCGCCTCGCTCATGGAAGGTGCTCAGTAAATGTCTGCGAAACTGTATTTGAAAAGGAGCAGAGTGGACGAAGAGACCATTCGTCAGGTTCCTCTTCCTTTTGTTTTCTGTGCTGCTTAGGATGGCAACTCATTTTTGGATACAGTTCTGAGTCATATTTAAGTGCAGGCAACCAACCGCCCAGACACCTGCACCCCAAACAGTTAACAAGAAGGACATCCTCGCTGGGACAGCATCCCTCGGCTTTGTGTGTAGGCGTCAGGCAGGCTGAGGGAGCGTCTGCCACTTTCACCATCACATAATTGTTGTTAATCTCTTGGGAGCCTCCCACGCTGAGACACATACCTGGAAATGCGAGGAGTCTCTGGAGTCCCAGCCCTGGTGCTGCCGCCTGCTATCCTTCGCTGCCCACCAGGAAACCACAGCCGGGTGCAACGTCTGCAGCCCATAGGGGTAGAAATACCAGGCACCTGTGCACAGGGGCGAGGCTGGTTACCCAGGCTGGGACCTCCAGAGGGAGGCACACACCAGGGAGGGTGGCAGCCTCATCACTGCGGCCCACCTTGCCCGTGGGAGTGGGCTCCGCTGGAGGCAAGCAAGGGATGCAAGGGCCCACCGCTCTCTGGGGCAGCAACTTCCACCTGACACTCCGAGAGCATACGCATCCTCACTCCCCACCCCCGCCCAATCCTTCATCTCTGTACGTGGCACAGCTGGGAGAAAACAGCTTTAATGAGTGAGGGATGGCCCAGGGGTAGAAGCCAGAGGCCCCGGTGGTGGTTCTCAGCCCTGGCTGTACATCAGCATCACCTGCAGAGCTTTCAAACAACCAGCCCCTGGCCCTGCGGAAAGCAGTTAATTGGCCTGGGCTGGGGCCCCTGCATAGGAGAGTTTTAAACACTCCCCACGTGGCCCTAATGGGCTTCAGAGTTGAGGATCTCTGGAACAGAATGTGCCTTGCCTCTAAGAGAGGCTGCATGCGGCCCAAGAACAAGAGCACCAAGCTGTAGCCACACAGGGACACTTAGATCTTGCTTTAGAGGCCATCGGTTTGTGACCTGTTTACTCCTGAGCTCCGTAGCCGGGGTGGGGGGTGAGCGGGGGAGAGGAGAGAAACTGGAAGGCATATTGGCTGAGGGTTCCCTATCCTGGTGAGACTCCGTGCTTGCCACTCCGCATCAGCCATTGGCAGGTGCAAGGGGCCACACAGGCTCACTGGTCTTGGAGCCCAGCGTGAACATGGCTCTCACTCAAGCTCTCCCTGAGCAGGTCACTCAGCCCTCTCCACGCACATCTGCATGTGACGTGATCGTGACATTGGCTCTCCCAACCCCCCGAGGGCGCAGTGAAGCCAAGTTAAACTTGTAATGCGTGGGAAAGTGCTTTCTGGATAAAATGCTCTGCAGTTATAAAGGATCATTATTATCTTAGGGGCGATGCCCAGTTTCCACTGGATATGAACAAGCTGTTTTTATAACAGGAAACACAAAAAGGAAACCAACGTTTGGAAAAATGCTCTATCCAGTTATTAATAAAAGATATACAAGTTGAATCGATGCTAAACCTATAAAACCAACCCTCTAAAAAGAAAATAAAGCATGGTCTTTAATTATAAATTGGTTCAATCATTAGAATTGAGCCTGGATCCCCCCAGACAGGCACCTCTCATGACACTGTGAAACTGGAGAAGTTGCTGGAAGAAACGCTGAACACAAAATGTCTCTATAAACATGTCTGTGCTGGGGACTGGAGCCATCAGCTGGCAAATGACGCCCCTGGTATAAAACGAGGCAGTTATTTCTCTTTACTACTTAACTGGTTTTATTTTGTTTTGTTTTGAGACAAAGTCTCACTCTGTCGCCCGAGCTAGAGTGCAGTAGCATGATCACAGCTCACGGCAACCTCAAACTCCTGGGCTTGAGTGATCCTCCTGCCTCAGTCTCCCAAGTAGCTGGGACTACAGCTGTGCGACACCATGCCTGGCTAATTTTTTCTATTTTATTAGAGATGGGGTCTTGCTCTTGCTCAGGCTGGTCTCAAACTCCTGGCTGCAAGTGATCCTCCCATCTCGGCTTCCCAAAGTGCTAGGATTACAGGCCTGAGCCACTTCACCCGGCCTACTTTATTGTTTTTATCTTAAAGACTGCTAAAGATTTAACCTGATCTTGTAAAAATAATTCACTCACACAGCCTGCGGAGGGAGAATGACTGCTAATAACGCTGGCGTCAGCGTCCCTGGTTTTTACCCACATGCTGCTGTGCTAGGCTGCGTTCCTGCCCAGGTAGCACAAAGGATGCTCTAGAGACGCCCTGCAGCCTTGTGTGGCTGCCCAGTTTAGGGCGAGATCAGTAGATTGGGGCATTTTCCCTTTTGCTCCCGGGACACCCTGAGCAGGGGCAGCCTCAGTCAGGACAGGACCCAGGCAAGGACAGCCACGGAAGGCAGGCCCAGTGCCTGGGGCTCAAGCCCTTGCCCAGGCTCAGTCCCTCCCCACTCCCTGTCCTGCTTCCTTCCCTGTCTGCCAAGGGTCACCACCCACTGCTGTGCACATCTCTGCTGGGTGCCAGCACCTGCCACATTCTGCTCCCACCCCTCGGGCTGTCCCCTGACACCCGCCCCAGGTGCGCAGACTCACCATAGGTCAGGCAGGTCAGAAGCAGCAGCAGCAGCAGGAACCGGAGGAATGTCTTCAGGGACGAGAAGCGCCTGGAGCCCGTGGGAGGGCAAGACGGGGAAGCAGATATGTGAATGGGGGCCCCGGGCCTCTCTGTTCCCCAGGGAGTCCCTCAAAGTTTTTTCCTGACCCGAAGTAGAGCTGAGGGCAACCCTTGACCTAATCGTGCTGGGCCGGACAGGACACTTCAGAACCTTACCTGCAGGCCTTGGAGTGAGGGGGACAACTTTGTGAATTTTGTTGATGTTATTAAAAATAAACAGTGTGGTCTTTGAAAAACCCTAAATTTTTATACAGAGAGGTCCTCTAAGTAAGCAAATATAGAAAAACAAAGTAACTCCTCAGACAAACCATATTTTCTTTTAGAAGAACAAGGGAACTGTTTTCTGGAGACACAAATCTGTCCTTGCCCCTCTTCTCGGAGGAGCTGCCACCCACCCAGACCTAGATTATGGCCAGAAGGACCCTGACTTCTTGCTTCAGTCTCCTTCCCTACTGAATCCTGATTCTGCTGGGCTAGGGCCTTGGAGAAGTAACCCGCAGCATCTTCAGGCAGTGCCTCTCTGTGGCTTCTGACCATGAGGGGGACTCTGGGGGCCTAGACTGTCCCAGGCCCAAGAGGGAAGATGGACTTTCTGGGAAACCCCACTTCTCGGCTGGAGTCTCCCGGCCTAACCAGCAGGAGGAAAGCCACCCGTTATCCGAGAATCCGAAGTGGCTGGATTGGGGTGGCGTTTAGCAGGAAGTGTCTAAGAAGGAATAAGAACCCGTGTTCCAGACCACTGCCTTGAAGGTATGGATTTGGGGAGCAAACCCTGACTCGGAGTCCCCTCCCTATCAGGAGACGTGGGCTCTGCAGAGGCCACTCCATGCTCAGTGACAACAGCTCCAGGTGAACAGGGAAGAGCCTTCAGAGTAACAACCACTCCAGGTTGGGACACTTTATCAGTCCCTCCCGGCCCAGGGCTTTCTGATTCATTGTGAAGGCTGGAGTCTCGCTCACCTGGTTAAAACGAAGACGTCAAGGAGGGAGGCAGCTGTAGTCAGTCGGTACCAGGTGGTGCCAACCCACCAGTAGAGAAGTCCAAAGAGCCGGCCTGAGAAAGTGACCATGAAGCCTAAGGTGTCACATCATGCTTTGGAGCACTGCTCCCTAGACACACCTGCGGTCCTCCCTGCCCCACCCTGATGCCCACCGGCCATGTGCCTGTGTCCTGTCCGACAGTGACTCAGTCCCTCTGGTCCCGCCTGCCCACTCTGCCCACGCCCTTGGTCCTGTTCTGCAGCTGCTTCTGCCCTTCCAAGCCAGGGTGTTCCCAAGGCTCTGGGCTCCCAGTGACTATTCTAGAATGCACTTTCCCGGATGGTCCTACAGTCTCTCTGTATGGGCCAGATGCTCAGCTGCAGAGAGATGCGTTAGAAGTTACTGCTATAGAGAGTGGAAGGAACTGAGCACAGCTTAGCCAGCACCCACCTGGAGAAGTGACCACCATCCAGAGAAAGGAGCCTGCCTGTGAGACAGCGCTCCTCAACCTCGAACCCGAACTCTGCTGGTCTGTGTCTGAGTAGCCTACAGTGAAAGAGGAAAGGAAACCAGCTCAGCTTGTTGTCTCTTTCAAGCCTTGTGGTGTAGAGACTGTCTCTCCTCCCTTCACTGTCTTCTGTGAACTGAGACCACACATCACCTGAGGGGTCAGTCATGCATTTCACAGAGGATTACTGACCACCTCCTAGGTGTGAAGCCCCACATTAAAGTGCTGGAAATGAGCTCCACGCGACAGTGCTGCCCTTAGGTTGCCCACACAGGCTAGTGGGGGCGGGGCGGGTCAGGCAGAGAAGGGAGCAGCAGTCACAACCCAGGGTGTGGAGGCCCCACAGGCCCCCACAGAGGTGCGGGCTGGGCACCCCAGTGCCCGCCACCCACCTCACTCTCTCAAGTTCCCAGGGTGCTCCTTGCCCAGGCTTCCCATGCTGCCCCCAACCCCGCAGCCACAGGACCTGCTGGGGGAGGGAGGAAGCATCGCCTACCCACGTAGTCGTCCTCGGAGGAGTAGCCGGAGGAAGAGCCGAGGAAGTCCTCCGAGACCTTGCTCTCGGGGAGCCCGTTGACCTTGCTGCTCTCGGTGCCGCCTGTGCCTCTCCTCCTTCTCACCCGCAGCTCCTCATCTGTGCAGGGAAGAACGAGGGGCCCTTCTGGGCTCCAAGAGCCTCTGCAATGTTGGGCCTGGGCAGAGGGGCGCTCTGAGGAGCAGGGTATTCCGGAGGACCCCCGGGGACACTCCGAGGAGCATCTCAGAGGACGCAACGCCAGGGAGGGAGATCCCACACTCACTCCAGTAGGGGTCGCTGTGCAGGTCTTCGAGGGCGCTCCGGGCCAGGGACGCGGCGCGGGGGCTGCCTATGTAGGACTCGCGGACCATGGACTCGCTGTAGTAGGAGGTGTGCGCGTCAGAGGAGGGGCCCAGCTGTGGCGCTGGGGAAAGCCGCTTCATGTTGCTGGATTTCCTCTTCAAGGTCCTGTGGGACAACCGCCGGCAGAGCAGGAGCAGGGAGGTGAGCCCAGCCTGGAACACTGGAGCCCTGCTAGGGCGTGGGTTGGCCTGTTGCTAGGCAACTAACGCTCCTATCTTCCTCGACTGTCCCCAGCGCAGGCACTTCCCTGCTCCCCTTATCTGGGAATCCCACAAGCAGATAGGCAAGGTCAGCAGTTAGGGATAGAGCCAGGATTCCAACCCAAGTCTCTAACTTCAAAGCCAAAGTTTCTTCTCATGCTTCTTAATGGCTTAGTAATTTTTACAACCCACTGAACACCTCGCCAAACCAGACCAGGCCTCCTAGAGCCAAGCCAACTTCACGGGCCTGGAATCTGGGCCTCACGCCTGCAGAGGGCAGGACAAGCAGGCCGGTGCCCGCCTCAGCTCGTCTGCCAGGGCCCTGAGGACTTGTTCCTCTCCTCAGCTGTGGCGCTGGCTGGCTGCGGAGGCCTGACAGGTGGTGAGACACGCGGGCGTGGGTCCAGGAAGGATGGCCAGAGTGACACGCGGCACCAGAGCAGAAGGGGTTCCTGTGAGCCCAGCTTGCAGCTTCGGGGTTTCCGGCCTCTCCCCACTTCCTGTTCTCCAGTGCTGAGGGCAGCAGCGCTGCCGTACAGGATGGGGAGAGGCATGGGCGCTGGGGGCTGGCAGCCCACCGAAGTGAAGAAAGGCAGAACCCCCTTGACGGGACATGAAGGTCGCAACGGGAAGCCACCTGCTCTGTGGGGCAGTGGGATAGATGGGGGCTGTGGCGCTCCCTCGCATCCCTACCTGAGAGGACTGTCTTTAAACAGGGTGCTGTGGCTCCCGGTGACCGAGCTCCCTCCACTGCTGCTGCTGCCATCATCGTCACCCTGGGAGTAGCGTGTAAGGCGCTGGCTTCTTCGGGACATGATGAGGTGGGATGTGGACCCTTCCCCTGAAGAGAGTTTTGGGAGAGAGAGGAGAATGGTAAGTGAGACTTGGGGCTGTCCCCAGGTCCTCCGTGGAGGAGGAGAGACAGAGGCATTGCCCCACAGCAGAGAACAAACTGCCCTCCTCGCTCTGTGCAGAAGGCCCTGAGAGGCGGTGGGTGGGGGTTTATGAGGCTCCTCCTGGCCGCACACCCAGCCGCAGTCCACGCCCGGCCTCACTTAGTGATCGTGGAGCCTCTTCCAGGGCACCTTCCAAAGGTTTTCTAATTTTCAGTTTCCTTGTCTTTATCCTCCTTGGTGCCCAGCTTCGTGTGAGCCAGAACTGGGCCTTCCTCAACCTCTGGCGAGCAGCAGAGACTCCAGCCCATGACAGGCACCCAAATGCCTTTGATCCCTGCCCTGCCCGGGCTCCCGTGCAGCCGCCCCACCTGCCCTCTCCCTAGAGCCGGGTCCAGTCTCACTCTAGCTGTTTCCCTTAGACGCCATGTGCTTGCCTCTCCTGTCCTCGTTGTTTCAGCGCCCCAGTTGAACCCTGACTCCAGAAACCTTTCCCCAGTACACCCTACCTACGTTCTGACGGTGCTTGTATTCTGTGTCCCCTCTGTGCACACATTGCTGCAACATCTTGATAAGATCATGATGATAAAACACTCGGTTAAATGCCTACTAGGTACCAGGCTCTTTGTGCACCCCATTTCTGATCCTGACAAGCAAGGCAGGTTTCACCACTCCCTGCTCCAAGGGAGGAACCTAGGCGCTGAGAGGACGGGCACTTGCCTGGCCTGCAAGTGACAGAGCCAGGAGTCAGGGTTTGACCTCCAATCTGACAGGCTGCAGGGCCCAGGTCTTTCTACTTAGCCATAAAGTTTTCAAGCTGTTTCAGGAATGTATTGTGTGTCCCCAATTAGAGTCTTTGCCAACGCCACATACGCTCAGAACAAGGCTATCTACAGAGTCATTACACAACAAGTATGCTAGTTAGCAAACTAATAAAACAGGGAGGCGGAGCACAGTGTGGGATTACAGTCAGTCCCAACCACCACGTGGGGCAGAAATCAAGGCTCTAGAATTGATAATGAGGATAAAGGAAGCCAAAATGAAAGATCTGGCCAAAGGTGGCATTCTCTGGCACAAAGATTAATAACCCTTTCAGCTCCAGCAACCCAAATTCAAAATCTCCTTTGCTGTCCCATAGTACAAAGTCATATGTTAAGCCCACTCAAGAGTTCCTAGTACTTGTGACTTTTTATCACTTCTAATATTCCTGGTTGATATTTAAACTAGTTCTCTGGGTTGTGTGGTGGGCATAGACTAGCACATCCCAGCTCAGACTACGGAAACCAGAAGGTCTGGTTAGTCCAGCTAGAAAGTCCTCTTCTGAAAAACAAGCAGCCTCATGTCTTGGCCTTATTGGCATCTTCCCAGGTAGGGTGCCCATCTGGCACCCCTCCCTGGTTTGCACTGTGTTGATAAAGGGACCAATTGGTAGTAGCCAAAGCAGGAAGTTGGCCTGGGTCCTTGTCTCTATTCCACTCCTTATAAGGTAATCCCACCCCCACAACTGCCCTCCCCCGCCCAAAGCTCCAGATGCCCACACAGGGCTCTTCCTCTTAACCCCCGCCCTGCTGAAGTAGATGAAGCCTTTGCCCTGGCAGGAACAAGGCAACATGTTTACACCGCACCCAAGCTGCTGCTGGTAAGAATCTAAATATTCTGCCAGAGGTGGTGGGGGGTGCTGAAAGCTGTCAGCACCTGCCTCCACCCTCCCAGAACTCCCAGACGCGCCTCTTAGTCTTTCCTGCAGGGTCCTGGTATCACAAAACAGTTTCCCCTTGAGTCTGGGTTTCACAAAATGCAAAAGGTGGAGGCCCCATTCTCCAAAACAGGAGGTGAGCCTCTAGGAACTCAAATCTTTTGCATACCAGAACAGACCTCCTCCCACACTCACACAATCGGTTAGGAAACCCTCAAACAAAACATCCTTTCCGGCTTCTGAGCTGAACTACCTTTTCTCAGCTCCATCCCTCCTCTCCCCATCACAAACGTATCTGCAGTATCCATCAGCCCTTCGGACTTAACCTAGATCTTGGGCATCTTCCTAGTGACATTTTCACTCCCCGGGCACAGTCACACTACATCCCTTGTGGGAGCTGCCAAACGCTCCGGGTGCTACCCCCCCACCTCACTCCGCAGGGTTGAACCTGCAGAAATTGTCACCAAAACTCTCCTTCCTGGCTCTCGCTCTAAGTCACACCCCGCCCCCATTTGCTTTGTTTTGTTTTGTTTTAGAACTGAGCGAAAGGGGCCTTCCTCCTGTCCCAGAGTTCTGACAGGCGGCGGCAGAGGCAGGGAACTGCTCGTCCCTGGAAACTGCCCGCCTGGCACAAAAACCGTAGGCACTGCCCTGGGCCGGTTTGGGGCAGCCGAGTCTTTGCTCCCCTCCTCCCGGGAGGCTGCCGAGGGAAGTCCCGCCTGCAGACACCGCCCTCCCGGCTGACCAGTGGGGCGGCCAGCCCTAGGGGCGGAGAGCGGCCGGGAGATGAGTCAGGCGGCCGGCCTTGGCACGGCGCTGGCCCTTCGCGACCGGCCCAGGGGCGTGCGCCGGGCGGGGGCTGGAGCCCGGCCCAGCTTGGCCCGGAGAGGAAGAAGCAGGCCTGGCACCTCGGCCCCGGCCCGGGCGGCCCGATGGCGACCCCGGGGTCAGGCCGGGCCAGGGCCCTCGGGGCAGGCCCACCACCCTTGCCCCCCGCGCCCGCCCGCAGTTACCTGCTGCCGCGGCTGCTCCGTGCTGGGCCGGGGCGTCCGAGGCTCGCCGCGCCGCCCGGGCGCGCCCCCTTCCCGCGTCGGGATCCCGCGGGCGGCGCTGAGCGTAGGACCGAGGCGGCGGCCGGGCCCGGCCCGGAGCTCGCGGGCGCGCGGGGAGCGGCGACGCGGGACGACGCGGGGCTGGCGGACAATGCGACCGGCTGAGGCCCGCGCTGCGCGAGTGGGGCCCGGTGGCGCGCGCGTGGCCGACTGTGTATGTGTGCGCCTGTCAGTCAACGCTGACAGGCCGCCGCCCATTGGCCATGCCCCGCCGGCCGTCACCGCCCACCGCCGCCGCCCATTGGCCGGTTTGAACACAAAGGCCCCCGGCTCGCTCCGCCCCCCGCGTGGGCCTGGCTGCCTGACGCGCCCAGCCCTACGGTCCGCGCGTGGGAGACGCGGGGCGGACTACGACCCCTGGTCCACGGTGGGACCCCGCTGGGGCCTGCACTGGGGCCTGCATTGGGGCCCGGGCTCGGCCGGGCCTGACTGCACACTGGGCTCCCGGTCTGATGGAGCAAAACACCCCAGACCGCTCCGAGCACCCCCACGCGCGCCCCGCAGGCTGGCTCAACACGGCCGGGAGCTAGAGCCTTAAAGGCATTGGGTGACTAGGTGCATCGCCTCCCTGAGATGGCCCGAGGGAAAGGTGGGAGCCCACCCCCAGTGGTAGCCCTTGGTGTGCTCTGTGTAACGTTTGTTGAAGGCTTGCTAAACGCCAGGCACTTGCGTGATTGTCCTCGGAACCAGCCATCTCTACACCCATTTTACAGACAAGGAACCAAATTCGTAGGGGTTTTAAGCGATTTGCTTAAAACCACACTGTTAGAAAGACAAAACTGAGATTAGAAGATTCTGTCTATATCCAAGCCCGTGTTCTTTCCAATTTAGGGCTAGTTTGGGGATTCTAGACATGTGCAAGGCTCTGCCCCTTCTCACTCCGTACCCAGAGTACACAAGTTCCATGGCAGCTCTTTGTTTTAAGGAGGGAGCTTGCCATAATTTTTGCTGAAAGAAGGCAGGACTGGCTACTTATTCTTCTGCCTTACTCAAACTTGGAAGAGTGCTCAGAATTTGAGTAAAATGCCGCCTGACTCCAGCGGTCCTGCTCCCCACCGGCCAACTGCTTAGATGCAGCAAGTGCACGTGTGCCAGGAGTCACTTCCTGTGAGAACTCTTCTAAAGGAAGATGAAACAGAGTGTCCCACTTTTAAAGCGCCAAGAGGAAACAAGACAAGAAATGACAAAATCACTGAGGCAGGCACAGGAAGGCACTGGGGTTAGGGGATTGAGGAAATGCAAAGGCCTTACGCTAGGTTGGCTGCAGCCCAACTCCAGACAAAAACAGTCCCCCTTCCTGGGCTTCCACTGGGCTTTCCCACCTGGAAAGAGGGGCGTCACCTGCCCTCCCAGCATCCTAGAGACCACAGTGCTAGTCCGTGTTGTTCCTGGGTTTAGACTGCAAGCCAGACAAGGGCTGGCTCATGTCTGAGTATCTGCTGACTGTGAGTGAAATGACAATTTTAATCAGATTTAGGGGCAGCATCCAGGTAGGAGAGGGGCCCTCTCTTGGTCCCTCTAATCACCAGGGTGCTTAACTCCCCAATTCCGTCCTAGCCACCTCTAGTGGAGTCTCCACACCCCGGCACCTCCCTTGCAAAGCCTGCCTCCCTCCTCCCCAAGGGTCCTGGCAGACAGGGCCCCTTCCCAGGAAGTGCTGGTTTGTGGAGCAAGAAGGGTGTGCAAGGCTCATGCCCACGGCTGACTGGAGGCAGCTCCTCTGACACTCGGCTGCCTTGATGGGCCTGGAGTAGGTGAAATAATGGTCCCTACAGGTGGTAGATACTA
Organism: Lepilemur ruficaudatus; assembly: GCA_963574885.1. Lineage (NCBI taxonomy): Eukaryota > Metazoa > Chordata > Mammalia > Primates > Lepilemuridae > Lepilemur > Lepilemur ruficaudatus. The sequence goes on from CAUYRT010108404.1 coordinate 11,958, forward strand.
ATCCCTGGAATCTGTGACTGTCACCCTAACTGGAAAGACTCTGCAGATGTGATTCAAGATTTTGAAATGAAGATTGTCCTGGCTTAACAGGGTGGGCCCTAAATGGAATCACAAGTGTCCTTTTAAGAGAGAGGCAGAGCAGAAGAGGAGAGGGCAATGCGACCATGGTGGCCGAGACTGGGGTGATGCGGCCACGTGCCAAAGAATGTGAATAATTATACCTGTCCTGTCTGCCACACCAATTGGCCCTGTGACCTTGGACAAGTCGACAAGGCTCTCTGGCCGTTCATTCCTCATGTGTGAGGTCAAGTGCGTAAAGGAACGTGGACGACCTCCCAGTGCTGTTCAGTCACTGAGGGCTTTTGTTGCCTGTGGTCTTTGAGGGGAGAAGGGAGGATGTTGGGCCCCTGGTCTGTCCTGGACCCATAGTCAATGTCAGGTGGGCTTCTCTGTGCGGCCAGAGACCAGGCTTCCCCTGTTACACCCCATGTGGAGGTGAAATGAGCTATGTACCTGTCTGCCTCCCCCACGGACCGTGGACAGTGACAGGTCCACAGTGGTTCCTCAGTATGTTTGTGTCCAATGAACACACGAGTGAGGGAAGAGCCTCCGGTCACCTCCCTGCAACCAAGGCCACATCCACTTCTCCCTCCCTCCTGTTAGCATCAGTCAGCAGCCAGGGTGTCGGGGAGTCTGTCATTTAACCATCACAGGCAGACCTCGGCAGGGGTGGGGGACTTTCATGTCAGGCTTCCTGGCTGTGGGAACACACTTGGCAGCTGTCAGGGGGTGGTGACCTCAGAGGAACGTGGTGCCCTCGACTCCCAGGGGCTGTTTCTCTGCATTCTCAGGGGTCTGATGTGGGCTCCCTCTCTCGCCCACCCAGCCCAGGGACACGACTCTGTGTTTACAGACTCTTTTATCTTGAGAGCTCAAAGAGCTCCAGCACCAGATGACAAGCACAGTTAAGCTGTTTTTATGGAGGAAGGCTGGTCTGAGGGCAGAAAGGCACTGGATCCAGGTTACAAAGTGGGTCAGCGAGGGCGTCAGGGACAGAACATGGGTCCTTGACAGAGGTGGACAGCCCCAGGCATGCAGAGATTTGCCCAGACTCTAATGGATGACTGTAGCTTAGTCATCTCTGTCCCCCCACACCTGTTACGGTGCCTGGCTCCTAATAAATGCTCAATAAATGTGCATCAACCAACTGCCCGACTGCAGCTTCTCAATCTTCAATCACTGACTCCCTGGGGTGGCTTCTGACCCCCTGCAGGCCTCACTTGCCCGCCCAGGGCTGCACCCTGGGACCTCTCCCACTCCTGAGCCCTTGCTCAGGCTGGGTCTTGGCCTGGGATGCCCTTTCTTCCTTTTCTGCCTGATGAAATTCTACTAATCTTCCAAGGACAGACTCACGCATCTCTTCTTCAGTGAAGGCGTCCCTGCCCCCACGTTCCCGAGGCAGAAGCACTTCTCACACTGTGTTCTGGAACAGGAATAGTATTTGCTCATCGCCCCGGAGGATGGCATGAGGATCTGACAGGCTGATGCCTGGCTCTCCGTACATGTGAGCTCCGATTATCAGTCATGGTCACCAAGGCCTCCAGCACAATGCCCGGGCCGGGGCTTGCTGCCTGCACAGAGGGCCATCCTGAATGCGCTGTGTGCTCAGAAGGAAGGTTGGGGGCCCCAGAGGGCGTGGATCCATGGGTCAGAATTCCTGGACTTGCCAGATATCTATGGAAGGTCTTTCCTTCTGGAAACTGACTCTGAGCCTCTGATACACCCACCAGCGGCTCCACCTCCCATGGTGACCTTGTTGCTCCAGTGGTCCAGCAAGCAGGCTTGAGACTCAGACACTGAGCAACTTGGGCAAGTCATTTGACCTTTCCTAGCCTTGATGTCCTCATCTGTAGAATGGAGATGATATTAATCTGTCTACATTACAGGACCTTAGTATAGTGTCAGGCCTGGGTGAGTGCTCAATCAAGGCTATTCTTTTATTTATAAACATTTATTTCTTTGCAAATACAGCCTGACTGTTCTGACAATGCTCACTAGGGGCCACTGTCTGGTGGAGGAGGCAGTCAGATGAGCAGATCATGGCCAGGTACCATGGCTCACACCTGTAGTCCCAGCTACTCGGGAGACTGAGGCAGGAGGATCGCTTAAGCCTAGGAGTTGGAGGCTGCAGTGAGCTATGATGGCACCACTGTACTCTAGCCAGGAAGACAGAGGGAGACCCTGTCTCAAAAAAAAAAAAATAAAAAAAAAAGAACAGATCATTACAATTCAGCAAAACGTATGTCCCAAGAGGGACACGGGGCTCTAAGGGTCCCCCATGGCCAGGGCCTCTGTGTGACTCTTTTATGGCCCTTCCTCTATCCTTAAGCACAGGCTGGATCTGGCCACCTGCTTCCAGCTTATCCCCTGTTGGTGGCTCTGTCACCCCATGACCACATCCATGGCCTAGAAGGGTCCCTGTGACATGGTCTCTATCTGCTGCTCCCCGCCCCTCCTTACCCTGTAACTGCAGAAGAGAATGAACACAGCAGGCCTGAGACAAAGGCCTGTTTGCAAGGCTGGCCCTTGGTGGCATCTGGGAAGCAGATTTTGGGAGGATTCTCACTGTTCCCTGGTGAGACCCGCTCACGGCGCCAAAAGCGCTGTACGAACTGCTGTGCGTGGTGGACCCCTGCTTTCCTCTGGGAGTCTGGAACTCTGATACGTGTCAGGCACAGGGTGCCCACCTGAGAGTCCCTGGCAGACAACATTTCACGTGTTGTCACAACTCATTGTGGGAGGAATTAAGTGCGTGCTGGTGACCGCAGTGGGAGAAGACCTGTGGCAGCGGCGCACCCGCCCTGACTGTGCTCCGTCGGTGCTCTGTGTCCTTCTGCCGCAGTAAATCACAGAGAGCCTCGAGCGCGCCTACAAACTGAGTCCTGTGAGCGCTCCTGGGGAATCATGGAAGTGGGGTGGTCCTGGGGACCCCGACACAGTAACCTTCCCCAACACTCTGTGACGTTCACAGGTCCCAGCCTTTGCTCACTCTGTTCCCCCTTCTCTCCCTTCCTGCCAGCCCTGGGGCAGTGCCACTTCCTTTGGGAAGGAGGAATCAGCGGCCCCTCTGCTGACTGCCCACAGCCCGCTGCCCCGGTGTCTGTGACCCTGCACTGCGGGCACTGTCTGAGCCTCCTGAAGGCAGGGACTGTGCCTCTTGCCGAGCACATGCAGGGGTGGAGTGAGGCCTGTGTGAAGATTTGCAAGCTTGGACAGAGACGTTTTGAAGCTGCAACAAAGGTCCCAGGGTTGGGAGGTGTCCCTGCCTAATTCCTGGGGCCTCCTGGCAGGGATGGGGCCAGCTCACCTGTTCCAGGGGAGCCAGGATGGAGAACTCATCGCCAGAGCATTGGCCAAACCTGCCTGGCAGAAAACAAAGCCTGTTAGAGGTGACACAGGCTTGTGTGTGAGTGGGGGGATGTAGGGGGGTGTCCGAGAATCTGAGCCCACCCTGCCTGTGAGCTCCCCACAAAAGGCACAGGTGTGCCAGGCCTGTGCTAGTCTGATATGAGGATCCCTAAGTCATTAGGGGATGGTTTTCTTTCTCTGAATCTTTTTGACCGGGGGTGAGGGGGTTTGAGGGAGGCCCCTCTCTCCTTGCATCACGTATCCTGAGCAAACCCCCTGAGCATGTTGTAAATGAAAGATTGATTTTTGCAGTTTTTTGCCCCCCCACCCCCAACTGTGAAGCAGGGTCCAGCTGGCAGGAGAGCTGGCCTGGTCCATGTCTGGGAACAACATTCCCCTCTGGACAGGGACCAGGGACACCTGTCCCACCACACTCTTGTGTAGTTGGCAAAGATACGGGGGCTGGGCAACCGGGGACCAGAAAGGGGCTGAAAGACAGCGGGGCTTTGGCTGTTAGATGTGCCCCTGCGCTTTAGTCTTTGAGGCGGTCACTGTTGTTCCAGCCACCAGGAGGGAGGCCAGGTCGCCAAGGGCCACGAGGCTCTCTAAATGGAATGTCCCTGGCCTCAGCCATGGTGCCCCTCTGCCCAGGTGAGAGCTAGAAGAGAACTGTCCCTGCAGCATGTGGCTGCCCCAGCCCACCCTGCCACGACTTGTAGCGGGGTCAGGGCTGGGGGTGGGAGTCCCGAAGTTGCTGCTTCCTCATCATGGGACCTGATCAAGCCACCTCCTCTCTCGGAGGATGATTCGCTGTGTAGAGTTATTGTGAAGGTTAAATGAAACGATTTTTATTTCAAAAGATTAAAAAAAAAAAATCCTTTAAAATACGGATTGATGAGACTTTGCTGCACATCAAGGGATGGGGCTGTGTATCCCCCAAGGCCCTCCCTGGGCTTAAGACTCAGTGTCCTTATCCAAAGTCCTGGGGACCTCGCTAGTGGTGGTTCACAGATGTTTTCAGAACGTGGATGGTGGCGAGGACAAAACACCCCTGGGTGGCCCTCACCCCTCTCTCAGCGCTGGGACAGATGAAGGGGTCTGTCCACCTCCAGACACAGGCACAGACACACAACCACACACGGACACATACAGAGATGCACAAAGTCACACGCAGACAACACTGTGACACAGAGACACAGACACACTCAGATACACTGAGACGCACGTGCACCCAAGAAGCCCTGCGGCGCCAGGTTCTGTGGGGTGGGCCCTAAGGTAGGGAGGAAAGGAAGGGTATAGTGAGGGCTCCCCCCGCGGCCTGGGCTTTCTGAGAAAGAGGTAGAGAGGCCCTGGGGAAAGGGGCTCCCCCAGACTGTTTGGGGTAACGGTGGGAGGGTTCCCCATTTATCCTTTGCAGCCGCTGTCACCCTGGCAGTGCACAGGTTGGGAAAGGCCCTCTAATTCTGGGTGAAGGGGCCCTAGGGGTCCACAGCGGGACTGCGGATGCTCAAGGGTGGGGAGGCTACATCCTGTGGGGTCAGGAGTCCCGGGTCCTATCCAGCGACACTCCAGGACAGGCGGAAGGCAAGTGGGACCAGTTGCCAGCCGGTCTGAGCAGCTGCTCAGAGGCTGGACCTCTCTGACCTCACTGGCCCTGCTTAGGATAAGGAGGTGGCCAAGACAGCAGGTTGCCAAAATGTGTCCTGCCACCTGAGGAGGGGCCTCTTGGGACTCCCCACTTCAACTGGACTTGTTCTACTGCACCCGTGCGATGCTGGGGCTCCCTGGGCAAGTTTGTTTGAACAAAAAGATTCTGCTGCCAGAAAAAGAGACAACTGGCCTGTTGGGGCACATCAGGCTGTTGGGGGGCCTAGAGGGTCTACAGTTCCCAAGGGGAGGACCTGCTGCTCTGTGAGCAGGACCTACGCAGGTAAGGCATGCAGTAGGTGCTCGATAAATGTGTACGAACAAACAGCAGAAGAAAGTCGGGTCAGAGTACTCAAAGCCCCCCCCTTTCCCCCGGGCCCGATGAACCTGAAGAGGGGGCCCGTGGCCGGCAGGCCTCAGAGTGGGGCGGGGTGAGCCCCCTTCAGCTGCCGCACCCTCCCAGCACCCCCGCCCCCGCCCTGCCCAGTCCTCCCAGTGCTGGGTGGGTCCCGCAGGTGCCCTCCTGCCCTCCCAGTCCTCTCCTGCAGCCCTGGCCGGGGCTGGTGCTGGAGAACCATGTCATGCCCAGAGGTGGCCACGAGAGGTCGCTGCACACCACCAGCTGCAGTGAGACTGTGTAGCCGGGGAAGGAGCTTATCCCAACAGCAGGATGGGCCTGGCGGGTTGGAGGGCTGTATTATCTGTAGGATTCGGGGAGGGTCACCTGGACAGTGCACGGCAAAGGGGCCTTTGGTGCCCAGAGGAGAGAAAGGCCCAGAGAGGGGGCGGCTGGCCCTGGGGACAAGCAGCTGGCCTGCAGCAGAACCAAGAGGTTGCCCCTACCCAGGCCCTCACCTCCTGGGCCAGAAGGCCTGCCCATCCATTGCTGGGGCTCATCACGGTCAGCTCAGTTGGGTTCCGCTAGACATCTGGACTGCAAGGTGGAGATGAGGTTGGAGGGGATAGTGCCGGGGTCCAAGGAGCAGGGGGTGGTGGCACACGGGTGGAACTGGCCGTACCCAAGGCCCCAGTCTTCTCCTCCATTAGAGCGGGACCAGCAGGTCGTGCTGGGTACAACTCATCCCTGTTGATGTGGAAGGGGAGCCAGTTGGGGCAAGTGATCCAGGGGGTCTGGCTTGGTGGCTCTGCCAACGTGGCTTATACCTCCCTGATCCTGGGAGCCCAGACCTGAGGGTCCCGGATGGCCCTGCAGGCCCAGGCGGATGGGCCCTGCTGAGAGGCAGCACAACCCGGCCATGCTGGGCCATGCAGGCCAGGTTGAAGAGCTGGCTTTTATCCAGGGGCAGCGGAGGAACCTTTAGGCTGGGGGTTAGGCTAGGATAGGCCACGTGGTCCCTCTGGCTACTGTTGGGTGAGGTGAGGGTGACAGCTGGCTTGGGAGGCTGGCTTTCCTGCACCTACAGCATGGCTGAGGCCCAGCTCCATCCTTGACTGGCAGAGCAGGTCACTGGCCCTCCCCATTACTATGTCCCTTCAGCCCTTGGAGCATGGCCCTGTGGCATCACCCTCCTGCAGTAAACTCTCCATGGCTCCCTGCTACTGGCCCAATAACATGTGTCCCTCGCCCTGCTCTGCCTGCAGCTCTGCCCACTCCCCACCCATAGCTCCTTTGGCATCAGTGCCCTGACCCCTCCTCACCTCTCTGGGACCTACGGAAATCTCTTCGAGGCCCAGATCAAATGTCCCTTCCTCTGAGAAAACTGGCCAGTCCTGGGGATTGAGGTCTTCCCTCCTTGGGGCTCCCTGGCACCTCCAGCCCGCGGGAGCTCAATGCTTACCACGTTAGCTGGGTTTGCAGCCGAGGCCCTGGCACGTAGGGAGCTGCTGCTGACTGCAGGGACTGGCCACTTCCAGCCATTCCAAGGCCCAGTGGAAAAGACAGCGTTCACCAAAAAAGGTTGGAGGAGAGGGGAAAAGAAGGACATCCAGGATGGGGGAGCCCCCGAGGGGACAGGGAAACCAGCTGAGGCTCCGTCCTGGAGCCCCTGAATGTCCCGGCAGTGCAGACCTCACAGCGTCCCCTTGCTTCTCACCCAGCCCAGGCACAGGGCACCAATCTGAGGTCTATTTTCAAGGGGACGGCAGGGCTGGGCCCTGGCACACTCAGTAACAGAAGGCTTGCCTGCCCTGGACAACCTCCAAAGATGCTGGCCCTTCACCAATGCGGCGTTGCCCTCTTCAGCTCCATGGAGGCTCTGAGCTGCGAGGGGGTGGAAGCAAGGACTACCCAGCCCAAGGACTGAGCCCCTCCCCATGCATCCACACCTACAATCCCAACATTGGATGGGTCACTGTGCACCGTCGCCTCCTCTTGTTCAGCACTCTTTCCATCCTGGTACCTACTCCCTGTTCCTCCCCAACAGCCTGTCCTCCAGGCAGCAGCTGGACCTGCCAGGTGGACAGTGTCACCTACTTCACTACCACCCACTTCCCCTCCTTACCTCAGTCCACGAGGCCCACAATGTTCTGGCCCCTGCCCGCCTCCCTGGAGCGAGCTCTCATTATCTCCCACCCACGTGGCCCCCTCACTCTGGTCACACCAAATGGCCTTGTTTTCTGAAAACATCACACTTTTGTCTTCAGCACTTGTGCACACACTCCTAGCTCTGCCTCAATCCCTCCTAAGGACCATGTCCCTCCTCTGCTCTCTACCCCCATCCTGGGCAGTCTCTTTCTCCCCAACTGATGGCACTCTGCCCACAGAGCTGTCCCTGTTTATTCCCATGTCAGCCTAACTGCAAGGTTCTCAAGAGTGGCAACCACGTCACACTGTCCTATATTCCTGGCACAAAGAATGGGCTGGCACAAAGAACCTGGCACAAGGAATGGGCTGAAACTTTTAATGAGTGAATAAATGGATGGCAAGAGAATTTGTGTAATAAACATTTACTGAGCACCAGCTGTGTACACAAGCCTGCGCTAAGCCCCATAGAGGGTTACATAATGCAAGGCCCTTTGGCTCCCGTAAGTGCTTCAGACTTCGAGAGCATTCAAGTTGGGGAGGTTCTTCCCAGCTCCCCAGAGTGATCAGAGAAGGCTCTGGAGAAGCTCGGCAGGGGCTTCTGCTGGAAATGTGCTTCTGAACATCTGCCTGGCTCCCCTGTGGCCCTGTCAGCATTCCTCCAGGAGGCCCGGTTAGTGCCTGTGCCCCCTCAGACCATGATGAGTGTCTATTTCCCCCGCACAGGGCCTGGCACCTCACGGGAGCTCATGAAATACTTGCTGAGTGATGGTGTTAATGAACCCACAAAGTTGTTTTTACTAAACCAATAATTAAATTAGTTTTACTTATCAAAAATTACACAAATATAGATTACTTTGTTTTTGGCTGGTTTATAGTTTTATAACCTTTGTATCAAACTCTGACACCTTAAAAACATAAAAATGACTCATAAACTCAGGCAAAAATGTACGTTGACAATTTGAAGACATTTAAATTTTTATTTTATCAACAATATTTTTAATAATTTATCAAAAATTTACTAAATTCATGTGAACTTGTAAAACATTTAGACTTATTTAATTTATGAGTGCACCTTTATAAGTCAATTGGTACCCGTAGATAAACAACATATAACATATGTATACACATACAACTACATTTAAACACACACATGAAGATCGTAATATTACTTCCAAATGCTAGCCATGAGATAACAATATAAACTCAGTTTGCAAACCAGTTTGCAGTATAAAACAGTATAAAACCAGTTTGCAAAAGATGGTTGGATCTAAATTGTTCCTGACAAAGTTGGAACTTACTCACATGGCCAAACGTTAGTTGCCACAGTAGGTAATATAATGAAAACTGTGGACCAAAGTTTTGAGTAAAGTAGTTTTTATGGCAGTTTGAGTTTTTAAAAAGCCTCTTTTACCCATTTTTCCCCCTTCAGTTTCAAATGAGTTTTCAATATTCATATTGTTGTTAGAATAGGCTGCTCCAAGTAACCTTGGATTAGTGATACCATAGACAGTGAGTTTTATCTCAATACCAGTCACTTAGTAATTTCAAAGAAGGCAGAAAAGAAAATAGAGAGACAGAGAGCTTAGCAGACTTTACATTTTAACTCTGTAGTGGCAGATTGACCATTTGAGCTCTGAATTTTCCTTGATGTAATTTGCCCATCAATTTAAATATGTACACAGAAATAGAACATAATATGTGGAGATGAGCTGGAGTCCTAGAAAACCTGGCATGTCTTTGAAGCTTCTCATAGACAGTACATTTACATGCCACGTACCCATATAGGTTAACACTCAGTGCAAAGAGAAATTCAAGAGGCTTCAAACAAAAGCCCAGGAACACCAAATCAAACAAAACAAAACTCAAAAACAGAGTACGTTCAGATAAATTCCCACAGAGGGAGACGGGAAAGTAGTTTTTAAGAATTCTATCTCAAAGCAACTGGTACTGCCAATGACCTGCCCTAGGTCCAAGTGGCATAAAAGCCCAAATGGCAGAGACAGAGGATTCCCAGTGTGCATGCCAGTTCTGAAGAATGCGGCCCAAAGGGCTACATTCAGGGATTGAATCTGATTTTCCATGGCCATATGCACATACACATACACCAAAAGCCAAACAAATGTACTGCAGCTCCAACAGATAAGCCTGGGGAGGGCCACATAGAGGCAGCTGGAGGTCCTACTCTCCCAAATGGTTGAGGCTTCCAACCCAAAGTCAAATGGGAATTCCTCTGGAATGCCCCAAATTGAGAGAGAAGCTATCCGCTGTGTGGTTACCTTCAAACAGGACTCACCTGTCTGGTTGTTGATGCCAAAGTCCAAAAGTCAAAGGTCCATTCTTCCCTGACAATCAGGGATGCGTTTGGGGCTGGTGACAGCAAAGCCAGTGGGAGAAACCAAAACCAACCTCTGGCAGAAACTCAGAAGTCAACCAGGGAGGCTTTAAAATCTCTTCCCATTCTGTGGCCACTAAGCCACAAGCAACGGATCCTGGATGAGCCCTTGAATTGTTAACGTACCCGCAAGGCGGGGGTTCCCTCTGTTGTTTGCTGCACAGACAGCCAATTACTGAGACAACGAGAGATTGTCAAGGAAGAAAGGAGATTTATTGCAGAGGACATCAACTAGGAGGTGGGAGAACTACCTCAAATCCACCTCCCCAACCCACGGGGTCAGGGGGTTTTCTAGAGGTGAAATGAATAATGCATGAAGTGAGTGAGCACCATCACGGGTTTAGGGTGGCGTGCAAGGCACGCAAGCGCAGTGAGAAATCACACTGGCATGTACGTTGCATGATCAAAAAATAGCAGATAAGCCCCTCCCAGGGCAGAGACTTCAGTCGTACAATGAGCCGGGGTTAACATCGGTCATCCTTTCAGTCTGGTGCGCATGCGGGTTGTGGGCAGTAGTTTGCTCAGCAGGTCTTCGGACAAGATTTGTGGTGGGCTGTCACTTATCTTAACTGATACGAACAACCGGGTAGTGCAAAACCTTGTGATTATCTTGTTACTGCAAGGAGGGTCCACTGTTTCTGAAAAACAACTCAAAAGGGAGGGGAATCAGTGAAACAGAAAATTATAAATTTCTGGTCAGCAAATCTTACTTGCCTGGGAACTCGAAACATAAGAGAACTGCAAAAAGGCGCTTTTGTTCAGGGAGCTGGTTATGATGGCTGGAAAGACCACCAAGCTGGCAGGCCAGTGCCCATCTGCAGTGAGACTGAACGCTGTCACAGGCCCAGGGAGGCCTAGGGGCTGAGTTCGTCTCTTACTGCTGGTGACAACCCTCTGGCAGCTGCTTCTTACAACAGCAGCCAACCCACGACCCATGTCACAGTTGCTCCTCTGTTCCCTTCAACCTCCCAGTGACCCTCTGGCATAGTACAAGGACTTCTCACCTTACACGCAAGGACAATGGGCTCAGGAGATGAAGGGACTGACCCAAGGCCACATGGCTGTCCCGGGGTGGAGCTGGCGTTAGAGCTCAGGTCTAACTGCACGGCCCACGTTCTCTCCTGCCGTGCCGCCCCCGGGCACCGGCTCTTCCACCCTGGGGATCCGCTCATGCTGCTCTCGGCTTTTCACCTTTTCTCAGGAACCAGGCCAAAGAGGAGTGACTTTGTGAGCCCCAAACCAACCTGGGGCCTTTTGTGATGGGCCCGGAAATTTGGCAAAGCTCATCAGAAGTCAAAGGACAAGGTTCAGCTCCTGACCTAGTCACTGCTGATGTGCTTCCTGGAGAAGTCTTTTCCACCCACCCACCCATCCACCCACTTGCTAATCCATACCCATCCTTCTAGCCACCCACCCCCTCACCCATCCATGCACCCACTTTTTTTGTTGTTGTTTTGTTTTGTTTGTTTTTGTTTTTGTTTTGAGACAGAATCTCGCTTTGTTGCCCGGGCTAGAGTGAGTGCTGTGGCGTCAGCCTAGCTCACAGCAACCTCAAACTCCTGGGCTCAAGCGATCCTCCTGCCTCAGCCTCCCGAGTAGGGGGGACTACAGGCATGTGCCACCATGCCCGGATAATTTTTTCTATATATTTTTAGTTGTCCAGCTAATTTCTTTCTATTTTTAGTAGAGATGGGGTCTTGCTCTTGCTCAGGCTGGTCTCGAACTCCTGATCTCAAGTGATCCATCCGCTTCAGCCTCCCAGAGTGCTAGGATTACAGGTGTGAGCCAGTAATGAACCCAGCCCATGCACCCACTTGTTAATCCATACCCATCCTTCTAACCAGCCACCCTCCTACCCACCCATCCATCCTTTCATTTGCTCACTTGCTAGGCACGATGCATTTTCAATATGCATTAGACCCTGGACTGGCCATCAGGATGCAGAGAGAGATGACATGGTACCAGCCGTTGAGTAAATCAAGTGTAGCAGGTGTAGACAAAAGACATGGCACAGTGGGGACACAAAGTGCATGTCAGGGCATGCGGTAGGCCAGGGGTCCTGGAGACCCTCAGCCCAAGGCCAGCCTCTGCTCCAGCATGTCACAGGTTCTGTGTCACACCATTTCCCCACTGTTAGGGGAGAGGGGATCCTCACAGAACTCCCCTGGCCTGCTTTGCCGGCCGTTTTGAGGCTGGAAGAGCAAACTCAGTGTGGACGCTGCTTGGTCAACAGCCCAGGCCTCACATGCATTTGCTGTTGGATTGTCTTTCCAGGCTCAGGAGGAAGCAACAGGGTCTGGTCCCAGCTGTCTGGGATGGGTGTGTGTGTGGTCGCCTGCTTTGGCTCTGCAGGGCCCAGGTGCCTACAGGGGCTAGAGGTGATAATCTACCTCCCCTGTACGGCCACGTCTTCCAGACTCCCAAGCCTCAAACCTGGAGCCGAGGCCCGAGGTGGGGTGGCTCCCCAGACTGGCCCTGGCCCAAATCCTTGACCAGCCCTCCAGCCTTACAGCAGGTTCACATTCACACCCACTCCTCCCGGGGCCCCAGTGACTTCGGGAAGGAGGCAGGGCAGGAGCTGCGAATCCCGTCATGCAGGCGGGGAAAATGAGACCTGGGAGGCAAAGAGGCTTGTCCAAGCCGGCGGGCAGCCACCAGAGAGGTGCAGGAGCTGGGCTCTGGTGTCACAGGCCCTGCCGCTTGCTCGCCGGCCTCAACTCCTCGTCTCTGAGAGGGGGACACCGATGGCATCGCCTTACAGAATGGACGTAAGAATCAGAGCGGGGTTGGGTTTGTAAATGCTTGGTGGCGTGCCTGGTACATTTGGGGCTCCTCAGAGTTTGGGAGTATCACTAATTCAAATCTGCCTCCGAGGCTCGCTCTCCTCCCACCCCCACGGCCTTTCCAAGGATTGAAGACAGCAGCTGGCAGTGGGAGGTGGTTGCTTTAAATACAGGATGAGGAGAACAAAAGGAAAATAGGACAGGGTGGTGGCTTGTGGCTACACTTGGACAGCCCCCTTCCCAGACTTGCGGAGAGGGGACTGCAGGACGCCGTTGGATGCTGCCTGCCGCCTGTTCTTCGGGAACGCAGCCTTCGCTGCACAGCTTAGTCACCCCCTGGAGACGGAGACACTGGTTTGGGCCAGGACTCCACAACCCAAGGGGACATCCCCTGCCTGCCTGGAGAGTCCGTCCTCTGGAGAAGCGGGAAGTAGGTTAAGCAAGATGCTGGAGGTTCTCTGCACTTCCTCCAGGGAGACATGAAATTTCTCCCCAGGCCCCACTGAGAGCTTCGAAGGCAGCCGCCCACTCCCGTGAGCTGGCCAGGGCACTCTGATCTGGCCGGGGCACTCACTGCCCTCCCAGGCAGGACGGGTCCCCGTGGGTTGGGGTCTGTGACTTGGCCTCCAGATATGTCAGGAAAGGTTGCTGATTTTCCCGCACTGACGCCAGCTGGGCCCAGCAGAGGGGACTGAGGTGTTAGAGGGACGAGCCAGTGCTTCCCGCACCGCAGACGGCAGTGGAAAGGCAGGGCCAGCCCTGGCTGCAGGCCTGTGGTTGCTGCCTCTGTACGCAAGCGCTGGCGCTGCTGTGGTCAGAGCAGAGGGGCCAGGGGAGGCCCGGGGACAGCGGGAGGAAGTAGTTAGGAGACACGTGGACCCAGGCATGGCCGGGCCATGGGGACTCCAGCTCTCTGCAGGGTGGGAGGTAGACAGAAGGCCTGAGGACGCAGCATGTGCTGGAGGAAGAGGGACTTTGGGGCTGGCAGCCTGGGTTAAAGTCCTGGCTAGAGCCGCTTCTAGCTGGAACCTGGGACAGACACTCCATCCTCTGAGCCTTGGTTTCTCGATTTGTAAACGGGGACAGTGATTCCTACCATGCAGTCTGCTGGGGATTATACAACATCCTACTGCTGAGGGAGGTGCCTGCCAAGTGGGGTACAGTCGACAGAGGAAAGCTTTCCTCCAGAACCTTCACCCTCTCCTGATCCACACGCAAATGCTTCACTTCCCTGAACGCCTGTGAGCCGCCGCTCCGCACGTGCTGTCGCTCCCTCAAATGATGGTGGCCTTCCCCTACCTACTCCCGTCTCATCCCTCCCTCGGAAAATGCCAGGGTCTAGTTCAATGTCACCTCATCTGTAAAGCCTTCCCCAGTCTCCCAGGCAGTGAGAGTTGCTCCCTTCTCAGAACCCTAGATTCTCTGAACCCCACCTTCTCTCTTCAAATTACTTTAGCATGTCCTGCTTTTCTGTTCCTGGATCTGTCCCGCCAGTAGACTGTGAGCCACTGGCAAGCAAGGATGGAGCTTTCTTCATTGTGATGTCCCTGTCTTTTCCAGCCCTGCAGCAACTGCTTGTTGAATCACTGGCCACGGGCAGTGAGGGCCCTGGGAGGAAGGCCAGGGTGACCCTGGCTAGCACAGACCCTGTAGAGTGGAGAGAAGTAAAGCCACTGGGGCCAAGAGAAAAAAAGCCCTGGGAAACACACATGCCATGGTCCCCAGTCACCTGATCTGGCCCAACAGTGACCCTCTGGGAGGAAGACAGAGAGGCTGTTAATGACCCATTTCTAGAAAGGTCAAGTGAGGAGGGGTGCAGTGGACAGAAGTGAGTGACTAAGAGGCTGGGCGTGGTGGCTCACGCCTATAATCCTAGCACTCTGGGAGGCTGAGGTGGGAGGATCACTTGAGGCCAGGAGTTCTAACTCCTGGCCAGCCTAACCAAAAGTGAGACCCTGTCTCTACTAAACATATGAAAATTAGCTAGGCATGGTGGTGAGCACCTGTAGTCCCAGCTACTTGGGAGGCTGAGGCAGGACAATCACTTGAGCCCAGGAGTCTGAGGTTGCATTGATGACACCACTGTACTCTACCTGGGGTAACAGAGCAAGACTGTCTCAAAAAACAAGAAACAAAAAACATGGCCAGGCGCGGTGGCTTACGCCTCTAATTCTAGCACTCTGGGAGGCCGAGGCAGGAGGATTGCTCGAGGTCAGGAGTTCGAGACCAGCTTGAGCAAGAGCGAGACCCCGTCCCTACCAAAAAATAGAAATAAATTAGTCGGAAAACTAAAAATATATAGAAAAAATTAGCCAGGCATGGTGGCACATGCCTGTAGTCCCAGCTACTGGGAGGCTGAGGCAGGAGGATCGCCTGAGCCCAGGAGTTTGAGGTTGCTGTGAGCTAGGCTGATGCCATGGCACTTTAGCCAGGCAACAGAGTGAGATTCTGTCTCAAAAAATAAAAAAATAAAAAATGAAAAAGAAATAAAAACCAAAAAACCCAGAAGGGACTAAGGTGGAAGGGGTGCTCGCCACCAGTGGCACCGCTGTGTTGCACGCCTGTAAGGCCGGGCACCACAAAGCCCACCCTCACCGAATTCCCACCCAGTCGTGAGGGAGCTGGCTGTCAGCACAGGTGACACCATCTATGGGTGGCAAGAGAAGGGTGCATAGTAAGGGTACAGCACATATCTGTGATGTGTCACCTGATTCAGATGTAGTCCTAAGACTCTCCAACAGCCTCGTGAGACTGGTGCTTTTTATCCTCATTCTACAGACAAAGCAACTGAGTCACAGAAAGATTAGGAAGGGCAGGGACCTCAGAGCCCACACCCCTCACCGCCACCCCCACTACCCCGGTTGCAGGCTGAGCCAGCCTCACTTTTTGGCACCCACGTGCAGCAGATGAAAGGAGAGAACAGATGCGAAGCAGGCGGTTAATCAACCGTAGCTATTCCAGGCCTCGGCGCCCATTCCCCTCCTCCTGTGCCACCCCCGCCTCCCTCTCTCCTTCCACTCCCATCTGTGAGTCTCGCCAACCCCTCGCCAGCACCTGGGGTGGCACAGGGCTCTGGCTAGCATAGGCCTGAGGTCAAGGGGCTGTTCCACCCAGCAAGTCCTGGATGGCCAGGACCTGCTCTGAGGTTAGATCCCAAGGCCACCGAGCCAGATGGCCAGCTTTGGGGCAGTGACTTCAACTCCATTCTTGCTTTCCTCTGTCCCAGGATGTAGCATATGGCAGCAATCTCCCTCCTTGGCTGCACTGGTCTTTGTCTAAGCAAACTTATCTGCTTGATGCAACACGACCCAGCAAGGCTGTTGGCGCATCTTGTTACACTGGACATCCAGCCTCAGAAGGGCAGGGCTGGGCCAGGGCTGGGCCTCCCAGGCCTGAGGGTCCTAAGTGGGCCACCTCAGGAGGGTCCTGTACACAAGGTGAAGACGGGCTGCCCTGCTCTGTCATGCCCAGCGTGTTCAGGTCTGAGGCTCAGATTCCGGGACCAACCCCTGAGCTGCAGGGGCTTCCCGGTCCAGCAATGTGTCCCCGCATTCCCAAGCCACTTCTTATCTCCCGCATTCACTCAGACTGTCCCTTGGCCTGGAGCAGCCCTCTGCCCCGGTAAAATCCCACCCTTCTTTCAAGCCTCGGCTTTCAGGCCTCACCCTGCTGGAGACCCCTGTTACTCCCCAGGCTGGGCTTGGAGCCCCTTCTTCCCACTCACAGAATGCCCTGTCCTTTACAATGTCACTTTTCACATCGGTTGAAATGATGGGGCCCAAGTGTTCCTCCGCAGTGGACTGAGCTCACCGAGGGCCAGATCTGTGGCTTTTCCATCTTCCTGGGGCCTGGCAATCCGCAGCTGTTGAATAAACATCTGTGGAACTGAGCTCAATTGTGGGGGCCTGCAAACATCTTTGCAGTAGCTCAGTCTGGCCACTAGGGGTATCTTGGTGTCCATGTGGCCACATCCAGCTGCACTCGGTCCCCAACTTCAGTGACATAAAGCTGAGAAGGGCAGGAGCGGGGCGAGGAAGGCTGTGCCTGGGCCCAGGGCTTCTGCCATTTAACCAGAAACATCTCTGGGCTCCTGGTACCCACCCAAGCCTGGAGATACTGATCACATCTTCCCCTAACCTTAAGAGACTATAGATCGAGGTCAGTTTTTGGAAGTTTTAATTGTAAAAACCAAGACATTTATATAAATAAGACCGCTGTGTAAAATACGATTCACCCTTCTACTAAAACCCTTCTCCCCACGCTCAAAAAGAATATAGAAAAGCCAGCAGAGATAAGTACAAATCAGCATGCGGTCCCTGATGACGAGTAGCTGGCGGGCCAGGTTCCCTGCGGAAGCAGCCTCGCGGCGAGAGCACCCCTGGCCCAGGCGTCTCGCCAGAGGCCCAGGGACACCTCCAGAAACTGCCCGGCAGCAGCTCCCCCCCGCCGGCCCCTGGCTATCAACTGCGCGGGCTGAGGCAATGCGAAAGGTTCGTGCCTGGTGGGTGGAGAGGACGGACAAAGGCTGCTTGGTCTCCATGCCACAGCCGGGGCTACGGCGGCGCCGCTGCCCAGTGAGATGCAGTGGTTTGTTCAGCCTGGGCAAGCAGGGGAGGGCTTCTGCCGGGGTCAGCACTTCCCCAGAGGACAAGGAGAGAAGCTCCTGGTTTCCCTTGAGAGGAGAGGCTCCTTCTTGGGGCCATTTTCACATGGCCACTGACGATAAGGGCAGCAGACACTCCTTAGCAGTACTGGGATGGAAGGGCAGTGAGACTCTGGGATTTGAGGGGAGGGCAGCCCTCGAGGAAGGGGGGCTGGCACACCCTTCTGGGAGAAATCCCATCTCCCCACCTCCTTGACCCTGTCACACTTCCCCACCCACATTCCCCCCAGAGACTGCCACCTGCTGGTCTGCAGACACCTTGGGACTCCGAGTGAGATGGCTGAGAGCCTGGGGATAGAGATGTCAACAAGTTCACACACTGGGCATGGCTCAGGAAACTGGCACACAGGACAAAAAGAAAAGACCCCAACTCTCCTTGGAAAACCCAGGACCTGCCTGGGGCTGCTCCCCGTCCCAGATGAGTAGCAGGAAAAGGCCCTGCAGGGGACGGGGACAGGAGCTGGGACAGAGCATCAGGAACACTTCCAGACACACACAGCCAGGGTCCCCCCGAAGTACAGGTAGAGGAGGTTCTTCACCTCGTGTGTGATCTCAAACCCAAAGCCTTCGCCGATCACCACGTGCCAGGAGGAGCCGAACTTCTTGTCCATCGTCTCTTTGATCATCTTGGCGGCGCTCTGGAACGAAGAGGGCGCTCATCAGGGGTAGTGGGGGAGAGAGTGGGCATGAGTCAGGTCCTCTCCGAGGGAGAAGTCTGGCAACAAGGTCTTGGCAAGAGGAAGGCCTGCTGTCCTATTTCTGTTGTCCTCCTGCTCAGAGAACCGTCACAAAGGGCTTCTACACAGGTCACCTCCTGCCAGGGCTATTATACAGGGACAGAAAGCTAGACATTACCTCAGCAGTCAAGAAGAAAGTGGCTGAGGCAGGAAAGCGAGCATTAGGTCTGGAGACAGCCGGGTCTGACTCCTGGCTCTGCACTCATTGCTGGGTTCCCGGGTCGGTACCAATTTCCTCAACTGGAAACAGCTCTCAGGACTAACTGGGCGAACAGACGTGCGAGTGTGTGCGGGCTGGGGTTACCACCACCATGCGGGGGGCCTGCTGGTTCAGTGGGCTGCAGGGAGGAGCTGACTGCTTCCTCCAGTCATGGCCTCAGACCACTTCTTCCTGTGCTCTTTCAAGAACTTCCCCCCAATGTGAAGAAGAGGCCTAGGGACAGGCAGAGCACCCAGCTTTGCAGAGTCCCATGTTCAGGCATTTGATGTACACCAACAGCACCCACGACCGTGCCAGGTGCCATGCTGAGCACTTTGTTCCCTCTGTCCCAGTGAACAAGCCTTCACAACTGGCCCAGTGAGGAGGCATCATCTCCATCCCTCATTTATAGACTAGGAAACTGGGCTCAGAGCTGACAAATGGTTGTCCGAGGGAACAGAGCTAGGAAGGGCTAGAGATAGGATTTGAACTTGGGCCCGGCTGTCCCAATGTCTGGACTCTCACTGGCCAGGGTCTGCCACCCCATTGGCTGCCACGACACTGACTTATTTCCTGCTTACCACCAGATCAATGAATGACATTCCTGCATCGATGCCTACTAGCCAGATCCCCCAGCACCTAGGACAGTGCTGGCACTGAGATGGTGTTCAACATCTTTCCTAAATGGATGAATGGATGTATGAATGGATGCCTGGGCAGGCCTCTGTTCATGGCTAGGATGGAGCCATGGGGAAAGGCACCCTATTCAGTAGCTGCCTGAGCGGGGAGCATGGCCAGGGTATCACGGAGACCCCTCTGGCTTTTCTCCCTCTAGGACTGGCATGACCATCAGTGCCCGGAATCAGCACCAGCCGCCTCTCTCACTGGCCTTTCCCAGACTTCAAATGCCTCCAAGGGAGGCTCTAGCCTAGTCCCAGCAGGACTCTCTGGAGCTGACCACAGGGGACTGGGCCACTCTAATCACCCACAGGGGTCACCAAAGACACGAGGGGCCGCCTGCACTGATGGCAATACCTCGTTGTTGTTGGAGAATTTCTCACAGGCTGTGACACAGAGCTCCATGGTCTCCACTCGCATCTCCTCTGGCATGTCCGAGTGCTAAAGACAGGGCAGGGGTGACAAACAGAGAGAGGCTTAGCCCATGACCTGGCCTTCCTGGCTGGCCTCTCTGTCCCAAGCTTAAGGCATGGACACCAGGTAGCTTCCCTGGCACAGCCTGGGCGGTGACCCATCTCCTGGCTGGGAGCCTACCACTGGGGCAGAAGGGGAGAGGAACTGAGGTGAGCCACACGAGCTCTCCAGCCCCAGCCCCTCTGCAAGGGCACGAAGCTTCAGTGACATCATGTTCCAGCCAACAGACACGGAAGGAGGCCGGCCCAGGCACGGAGGGAATGCCAGCTATGGAAATGGTTTCCAGTGGAATCTCGCCCCAGAAGCCTGAAGAGGCTGCTCGGTGCCTCTCCAGGGCTCTGGTTTTCTCCTGCTTCTCCAGCTGCCCCTCCTCCATGGATTTGCTGGATCCCCTCCTCCTCCCAACTACTGCAGGGCCGGGAACCTTCTGCCTTCTCCAGCTACTCCACCTCTAAGGGACCTCGTCCTGTTCCACACATCTAGATGTCTTCTGTATGGGGAGGGTTCCCACACTTTCACCCCCAGCTCTAACCTCTTCTTTGGGCTCCGGACTCCTATGTCCAGCGGCCTACTTGACAACCTCCTTTGGATATCTTAAAAACAACTTTTGTTTTCCCACTAACACATTCTTCCTCTACCTTCCCTTTCCTGGTAATTAATATCATTTCCCCCCATTATTCAGAGAAAAACAGACTGTAGGAATCATCCTTAACTCTCCTTCCCCCATGCCTAGCATCCACCTGTTAGCAAGCCCTACAGCCTCTACCCTCAAGGTACGTCCTGAATCCGACCACATCTCACGCCTCCACCCCGTGACCTAGGCCCAGCCATCCTCATCTCTCTGGGCCCCCGCAATAGTGCCCTCGCTGGTCTCCCCATTTCCACCGTGGTGCCCTAAAATCCATTCTCCTCAAAACAGCTAGAGTGATCTTTTGAAAACATAAAACAGATCACTTTGCTCCTTGGCTTAAAACCTTCCACGGCTCCCGTCAACTCAGAACAACCCAAGTGTGTCACCGCATTCTTCCCTGTGGCTGGCCAGGTCTGCGGGCCCTGGCCCTCACGTCCTGCCATCTCTCCCAGCACTCCATTCCAGCCATGCTGGCCTTCTCTCTGTTCCTCCAAAATGCTGAGCTCTTTCCCACCTCCGGCTTCCTGTGCCTCTGCTTCCCCTGCTTGGCACGTTCTCCCCAGACGGCTGCAAGGCTTGTTCCCAACCTCATCTGGGTCTCTGATCGGAGAAACTTCTCCAGAAGCCAACCTCTGCTCTCTAGCCCCTTACATCTGCTTTATTTTTCTTTATAGCATTCATTGCCTGCAATTATGTTTTTCAAGCATTTCTTTCGTGTGGGCCAGGTCTTTATCAGTCTCGTTTACCATTTCCACAGTGCCTAGAACAGTGCCTGGCATATAGCAGGTGGCCTAAATAAATATTTGGCAAATGAATGAATGAATGAAACAATGAATCACTGTTGACTCCTAGATATCTAGGTCTGAGCCAGCACAGCCCTTCTTAACTCCTCCCACTGCCATCCTACAGGGCACAAGCTCCACCTACCTCTTTCCTGGCTGTGTGGGCCCTGCTGGCCGTCCTGCCTCCCGCCCCCGGGGCTTACCCTGACCAGAGGAAAGGTCTGCAGTCGCTTATAATCAGCCTCATCTTTCTTCCCTTCTGTCTCTCCCATGATCCTTCCACCGTGACCACTGGAGGAGAGAGTTGGGCTTTCGGGAGGTGCTGGGACTGGCAATTAAGACACACCCAGGAGGTTCAGGATGCAGGCCCTGCCAACTTGGCGGGAGCAGAAAATGTCTTTTCCCAAGGGGTGCTGTAGAAAACAGGAAAAACCAGGAGAAAAGAGTTGGCTTTAAAACCATACATCACAAATTAGAAATGTCTCAGTAACGATTTGACACCTCCCCGTCTTAACTCCTCCACATCCTTTTCCAAATGGCCAGCAAGTCTGCAGACAGGAGGATGAGTCAACATGAGATGCTGGGACCTGGTTAAGAACACACTGGTATGATGCTGCAAGCCCACACTGTCATTATCAAGACAAATACTGACTGCGGGCCAGGCCTGCAGGATGGAGCCTTGAGCTAGCAATTAACAAATGCAGCTTCTCTGCATGCCCACTATATACACGGTCCTTAATTCCCAGAAGACACTGTCAGGAAGTTAAATGTTCAGGCCACCATCGACAATCTGAGTTTATTGGCAAGCAAGGAGCCCCCTGCACAGGCCTCTGATTGTGGGGGTAGGGGAACAGTGCTGCTCTGAGCTGTGGGCACACCAGGCTCCCTGGCTATTCCTGCCTACTCCCTCTTGGGCCACCGGGTCCTGTCTGACTGGCCCAGGAGTTGGGAGGCTTGGGCGCTGGTGCTGGTTCAACTGCCCACCAGCAGCATGGCCTAGGGCCTCTGTTTCCTCACCAGTAACACAGAGACAGTCACATCTATCTCTGTTATATGGGGCTGTTATAGAGAATTCAATGAGATAACATATATAAAGCAACTTGACACAGTGCCAGGCACATGGTTGGCACCCAGTAAACTGCTGGCTCCTAGGAGGATCAAATGAGAGAATGCGTGTGGGTTTGAAAGCAAAGTTATGACACCTACACAAATGTTAAGTGTTCCTCCCCGTTCTCTCTACCCCACCACACCCCACAAAAATTGAGTTATCTACTAACAGATGCAGTGTTTCCTAAAGAGATAGGCCTAGATCCTAGATGCCTGGGAGCGTTGCTGGAAACCCTGGCGTTTGTCTTTCATCCTACAGTTCAATTTATCCTATAATTCAAAGGGCTTTTAATCTCAGAACTACTGACACAAATGAATACAAACCACCACGTTGTTTAGCCCTTTTTACTGATCTGTGCTGGACAGCACAGCCAGATAATGTTATGCCAGCATTTCTCACATTTCCAAGGGAACTTACTATCACTGCAGTTACTGAACCCCAAGATGCTTAGTACAGTAACCAACGGGCAGGTAATGACAAGCGACTGGTAGGTTTCCCGTGTGCCAGCCACTGTTCTGAGTGTGCCACACACACTTACACAGCTCGTCGCTGCAACAGCCCTGGGAGTTAGGTCCTGCAAGGACAGAGGCATGAAGCTGTGAGGTTGCTGGCCTGAGGTCACTCAGCCAGTGAGTGACAGAGCTGGGCTGTGACAGAGCCCGGCATGGGCACTGCTAACCCCTATTCACACAGCCTCCCTGTGGACGTGCGTCCGGCGCTCACGACACATTTGTGGAACTGCCCACTAGTGTGGCTCCTGTGATCCCATCAGGGAGATAAATGTTCGATCTTCCCTTTCAGTGTCTGCTGTTCTAATGTTAACTGGACCCTGGCGTGGCCGAGCCTTGAGCTTTCTGGGCAGGCTTTCTGGGCTGTACTCTCGATTTTACTCCTTCCCCGACATGCTGCAGACCCCTCAGTGCCCTCTATTTGGTCAGCTCCCTTGAGCGAGGCTGGAAGCCCGGCACGGACTCCGCTACCCCACGACACTGTTATTTTCTAATTTCTCAATGGACAGATGGTTCCTCTTATCTCATCAATTCTGGGCATTTGCACCACTCGGATATTAGCAACTTCTGTTTGTCTCTACGTATAACCTGGAAAATTACCAAGCGCAATCTCATTGTACTTCCTGGTCAGGTTTCTTATTTCACAAAATCCAGTGACTCATTTTGTCTTTGCTCATTAACGTCGAGGCCCGTCTCCAATCCCATCTTGTCCTCCCAGCTTTAGTAACGGCTACTTTATTGCCTCCTTATCCACATTCATCAAGTGTGACAGAGGTGGTGGCTACACTGATGACAAAAGGAAAAGGGCATTATGGCTTGTTTATTTCAAGTGGGAACAACTTAAAATGCGGAAGCAGCTGCTCAGGCATCTTCCCCCTAAATATTTCAATTTGATTCAATTCAGGGCTCAAAAGTGGTGGCATGTAGGAGCCAGAAAGGGAACGGAGAGCCAGTTATGCAGATGCTCCCCTCAAGGTCAGGGTCAGTGGCAGCTGCTTAAACTCGGTTCTAACACATAGAATCCTGCTGAAACATCACAAGACTTCAGAGATATTACCAAAGCCCATTCCTCAGGAACAAAAAGCCACTGGCACAGCATCTTGTAGAGAGCTGTGTAGGACCATGAGCCAGAATATTTAGGTATGAATACCAGTTCCATAGCAGAAATGAATTCTGCTTACTTCTTTGCCTTGTAGCCTTGGGCAAATAATTTAACCTAAGTCTTGGTTTCTTTCTCTATTAAAAGGGATACTAATCCATATTCCCAATCTGAAAAAGCTGCTGCAAGCCCCAAGTGCATGGATGTGTGCGTTCTGAAATTTTCAACCTCTGCACCAAGATCATCACATGGCTCTCTACTGCCACCGTATTATTAGCTAGGACTTGGTCAACGTTATTCAACCAAGTTTATTAAAGACCATGGTTGCAAAGAGCTTTTCCTAACCACTACATATACTTCTGGGGATCCAAAAGGGTTGAGGCTTACAGAATAAAAAGGAATCGTTATAGATGATGTGTTTCCAAATACAGAAAGGCAGGAGAATTTTTATGATGCTATATCATTATGGTATAGCTACAGTCATTCAGCCACGATTAAAAAAAAACCCCTGCTGAAAGAATGCTACCAAAAATAGCAGAACTAGAGGTTCTAATAACCTTATCAATCTTCCATGCAAATGAGTGTGCGCCTGAATGCTTCAGGCCAGAACGAAGTCGTGTCAAGCCTAAAAGAGCCTTTTAATAATGTAAGCGTGCCCACAGCCAGGATACTAGAATCTGCTGGGTACCGAAGCTCGACCTCATCCCATCTGGCCGTCATGATGCATAAAGCCAGGGGCAGCCTCGTTCTCTCTCCCTCCTTACCCACGGCCTGTCTGCACGCTTTACACAGCCTCAGCCACGGCAGACGTGCGGCTCTGCCTGGGCGACAAGTGCACAGACGAGGGCTCTCTATCTTGTCTCACTGTCTCTCTCTTTTTTTTTTTGTGGCGCTGACCTCAATTACCATCTATTATTTTGCTTCTGAAGCATTTGGGAAGAATCCTTAAGAGGGCTAGGGTATATAGGAGGGATGAGGGAAAATGAATGGATTCTGGGAAACAAGGCCAAAAGTATCTGCCAGCCCCCTTGGGTGGGGCGGGCACAGTCGCTCAATGTCTAGAACATTCTTGGCCCTTAGATCACGGCTTGCCACCCTTTACCACCCATCACATATCTGAGAGACTGAAGGACACACGTGGGACAGGTCACGGCAGTTTTGAGTACAGGCTCTACGGGCAGACCTGAAGTCACACCTTGGTTCTGTTTCAGACTAATGCTTACCTCTCTCAGTCTCCTTCTTCTTATCTGGAGATTGGGAATAAGAATTGACTTTACCTCACAGTAAACATCAGCTCCTGCTGCTGGTGCAGTAGGAAAGGAAACTGCGATGTCCTTTATATACCAGCCAGCTCTACATTTAAATGTTCAGCCAAACAGACCAATATTTCCCAGGTTCCCACTGTGTACAAATCACTGTGTTAGCACTGAAGGAGAAAAGAATCACACACACACAATTCCGTGCAACCTGTCTGGGCCAGAGGCCAAGGTGGTAGTGGTGTGATTACACTGTGCGTTCACATCGTGTCTCATTCCATCCTTGTAACAACTTGTAAGGGACGTATCCGGCTCCCAGTTCTCAGATGAGGCAATGGGAGCTCCGAGAGGTTTTATGGCTGGCCTGAGGGTGCACAGCCAGCAATGGGATCTGAACCTGGGCCTATTCTTCTGATGCTACCTCTGTGACTTCTCCTTTGGCACAAGCAAGTAGGAGACAAGGCAGTAACACAAATGACTTCAATACCCAACATCCACCAGTCCAGCCATCTGTCTAGGCCTTCCTGCTGCCTCCCGCCATGTCAGGAATACACATTTGGCCACCTCAGTCATCCTCAGCCTTTTCCTGACATGTCCTCCCTCTGCCTTCTAGCAAACAAATGAAGAACAAAGCTGGTGAGGGGAGGAGAAAGGATCCTAAGGAGTTTGGGGTATTCATCCAAGATGTCAGGGGTGAGGTCAGGAAACAATGCCAAAGACCAGGTTTCCCAGACCAGTTTAAAATGGGGGGAGCAAACACAGGGCTGCCATTTTATTCTGCTGAGTAAGAGCTTTAGAAGATACGTCTACTCTAAAAGAGGAAAATTTGGCAGAATAAATATTGGCCCGCCTCAAGAACAGACAAAGGTTGTTCTTGTTTTGTTTTTTTAATGTGGTCCTCATTTTTCTTCCTCATTGTGCTAAGGTCCAGAGAAAATGTGCCTTGGATTGGGGGAGGGGCAGAGGGAGGGAGCGATGTGGAAGAGAAGAGAGCCCTGTGGACCAGCCCGGATCAGCAATTCTCAACATTCTCCTCATGTCCAGCACCATGTGATAAAGGACATTGACTCATGTAGTGTATCCAAATTTGGATGAAACCCCAATTTGTCAAGATACAAAGTATAACAAAAAGTCATAACCATCACAGCTATTAGCTCTCTAGGAGAACAGCTGCTTACTACAGACAGCAGACTAGGCAGGCTCCCACCCACTTCCTTCCCACTCAAGTGAACAGATTTGAATGTAAGGGACTAAGAAATAAATTGGACTTAGCAAGGATTTATTTTTTGGAAACACATTCACAACTGCTAATTACCAGTGACATCTCACAACCGATCACGACTTAACCATGTGTCGTGAGTCAGGACAATCGGCTGGGACTCAGGGACTTTATGCTCCTTTAGACGCCCCAGATCAGCCAAAGTACACGGCAGAAGTCCAAAAACTATCCAAATTCTAATTGAATTATATTTCATTTGCCCCCTGGGAAGGGAGAGGACCCACTGAATCCATTCAATAGGATATGCTGAACATTGATCTTGAGCCTGGCACCAGAATGGGTATTCTGCATACAGGATCTCCTTTACTTCCTCCAGGAACTCTGTCAAAAGGGCACTATTACCCCTATTTTATTGATGAGCAAGGTGGCTGAGGAAAGGAAAGTGACTGTCCACACAGGAACTAAATGGAGGGGCTAAATTTCCATCCCAGGTATATACAACTTCAAAGATAATGCTTTTTCAACTACTCCACTATAAGCAAGAGACAGTCCCTGTCTTCAAGGAGCTTACACTCCGACATGGAGACCAACACACATACACAAGGAACTAATTATGGTTCATGGCAGAAAGTAGTGCCAGGAGACAGATGTAGAGATAGAGGAAAGAGGAAAACTCTTGAGGGAATGAGAGAGGACAGGAAGAGAAGTTGGTGGCAGATGTAACATTTAAGTCAGGCCTTGAAAGGTGAGTGGGAATCTTGACAGGAAGGCAAGGTAAGGAAGACCTTCCAGGCAGGTGAACAAACACAGTGTTACCAAAACAGAAAGCGCAAAGCATTTTTCTGTGAAAGTCCAACAGTCCAATTTGGCTGGAGGATAGAATGTGGCAAAGAAGGGAGAAATAAGGCTGGGGAAAAGGCTGAGATTGGGCTGTGGAAGTGAGGGCTGGAAACCCAGACTTAAGAAGTGTGGATATTTTTTGTGGGGAATGGGGAAGCCCTCTGGAGGTCTCCTGGTTGTGGGTGACATGATTGTGTTTTAGGGCAATTATTCTGGTGGGCTGGGTTGACAGGAGAGACTGGAGGCAGGGACAGCAGTTAGGAAGCTATAGCAATGGCCAAGGTGACAGGCATTATAGACTTGAACCAGGGTTCAAGGTTCAGGAACAGAGAGGATGTGAACTCCTCATGGAGGCAGAATCAAAACAACCTGATAACTGCCTGAGTGGAATGGGCATGGCAGAGTGACGAATGATGCCCCAAAAGGATGGAGGTCCCACTCAGAGGGACAGGGGGAACCATGTAGAACAGATGGGTAGGTAGAGAAGTAGGCCAGTTTGATTTTAGAACTACTGAGGTTAAGTTGCTGGAGAGATATGCAAATAGAGGTATCTAGTTAGGAGGAAGAAGTCACCAAATCATGGGTTAACAGGGGCAGAAGGGAAGTCAAAAATCCAAGTATCATATCAATACAGTCATAATGTCACTTAATGAAGGGGATTTGTTCTGCAAAACATGTCATTAGGCAATTTCATCATGTGTGAACATCATAGAGTGTGCTTACACAAACCTCGGTGATATAGCCTACTACAAACCTAGGCTATATAGTACAGCCTATTGCTCCTGGGCTACAAACCTGTACAGCATGTTACTATACTGAATACTGTAGGCAACTGTAATATGATGGTAAATATCTATATACCTAAACATACAATATACCTAAACATAGAAAAGGTACAGTAAATATATGGTATAAAAGATAAAAAATGGCACACCTATACAGGGCCCTTACTATGAATGGCACCTGCAGGACCGGAAGTTGCTGTGGTGAGTTGGGCTGAGTGGTGAGTGAATTTGAAGGCCTAGCACATTACTGTACACTACTTTATAAACACTGTACACTTAGGCTACACTAAATGTATACAAAAATATTTTTCTTTCTTAAATTAAGGTTAAGCTAATTAACCTTAACTTACAGTAACTTTTTTACCTTGTAAACTTTTTAATTTTTTGAATTTTTTGATTGTTTTGTAATAATACTTAGCTTAACCACAAACACATTGTACAGCCGTACAAAGATTTTTCTTTATATTCTTATTCTATAAGTTTTTTTCTATTTTTAAAATATTTTATTTATTTATTTTTTTACTTTTTAAACTTTTTTGTTAAGAACTAACACACAGGCCAGGCGCAGTGGCTCACATCTGTAATCCTAGCACTCTGGGAGGCTGAGGCGGGAGGATTGCTTGAGGTCAGGAGCCTCAACAAGAGTGAGAGCCCATCTCTACTAAAAATAGAAAAAATTAGCCAGGCGTGGTGGTGCACGCCTGTAGTCCCAGCTACTCAGGTGGCTGAGGCAGGACGATCTCCTGAGCCTGGGAGTTTGAGGTTGCTGTGA